>CM042196.1:2801650-2842836 GCA_023539305.1 Ilex asprella
ACAACCAATCTAATCACCATCACCACTTCCACACAAACAAAAATATATATATTCTTCCAAATAACAAAAACACAAAGCCCAAGTTAATCTCCAATTAAAAAAAATAAGTGATACCAATTACACCAAAAAAATAAAAGCAGTAGTTGGTTAGGAAGGTTTATTGGTAGCCAAAAACATAAATGTGTGAGAGTGTGTTTCTGTATATATTTATATGTGGAGGATTAGACATTTGGTAATTAAATTTATAATTTTATTGTGTCATTTGGGGTTGAATGGTGATAGTGGTGATAAATTCGTGAATTTTATAAATGAGCAAGATTTGGTTGATTTTATTTATCGCTTAAAGATTGTGAATTTAATTGTGTTCGATTAGTAATTTTTTTTTGCTTGAGATATTTATTACATGGGAATATGATGGATTGAAAATATGGTGATTGAGTTTATAATTATATTCTGTTATTGAATTCAGTGGTGGTAGAGGTAATAAATTCATGAATCTTAAAAATGAGAATTTTTTTATTTATTACTTAAAGAATGTAAATTTCAATAGGTTATGTTAGTATTTGTTTTTGTTTTTCTGGAGGCATTTGTATATAGGGTGTTGTTTTGAAGAGTTTTTATATATATTTTTATGATAGTTCTATTAATATGGAGGATATGATCGGCGATATATTTTGAGTCATTTTAAAATAAGAATTGATATGAATATTTTTAAGCCATTCTTTTTTAATTTGGACAATTGTGTAAAAAAAAATTGTTTGTTATATAGTGCCTTCAGGCACGAGTAATGACTAATATATATAATAAAGTAGTTAACTTAGTTTATCTTGAACTTTTCGCGGCTTAGATTTTTTTAGGATTATTGATACGACAATCCTAATTGAACTTTTATTCTTTTTACAATTTTAAGACTCATACCTCTCATATAACTCTCTCTCTCTCTCTGATACACCGAACTCTCTATCTATCTCATATCTATTTTAAATATACACTCTGTATATATAGATATCTCTCTCTTATCTCTTAGACGTTCTAAATACACTCTCCCAAATACACACTCGCTTATCTCTCATATAACTCTTATTATGCATATTGTTATTTTCAGTGCATCTTTACTCAAAGTTTGTAACTTTAACATGATTTTATTATTGTAAACTATTATATGTTAAATGTACTATTTCTATTTTTGATACTTCTATACTCATACATTTGTATGATTTTGTAGATGAGAAATTTTTAAATGTTAAAAAAAATTCCCACATTCTAGATATTCAAAACCAAGCTAATCACAAAAAAAAAAAAATTCAAAACTAAGCTAATCAATCACTAATAAAAAAATAACAAATGATATCAATTGTACCAAAAACAAAATCAAAGTCAATCTAATTACCAAAAAAAATAAAAATTAACGATGACCAATAAAAAAAATAAGTGAAACCAATTGGGTATAAATTTTTTTTCTCAAGTTGAAACATTCAAACCCAAGCTAATTACTAATAAATAATAATAATAAAGTCAAATATTTGAGTAATTTTATAAAATAAGAAAATATCTGAATGCTAAAAAAAAATTCAAGTTGTAGACATTCAAAACTAAGCTAATTACCAATAAAAAAAGGGTAAATTACACACGGACCCCTTCAGGTTTGTCACTTAATCAGACAGGCCCCTTCTGATAGAAGAAATTATACACACACCCCTTCAAGTTTGTGCACGTGTATCACTTAAACCCATTTCCGTTTGTATCCATTAGAGACCGTTAAAAAATGTATTATGCCAGCATATTATATATTCATTATCCCCAAACTACCATTTTCTTTGTTGGGACCCATATTTAATAAGCAACTAACACCATTGATTTTGTCAAATTAATTTGAAAATTAGCCCCCATCAATTAATTAGTTATTCCATTAACTAATTAGTCTCATTAATTAAGTAATTGACCACTTAATTAACACCTTCAATTTTTGTTAACCAAATTTTATGTAATTAAACTAGTTTATTGGCCTATCAATTAATTATCCCATTGATTAAAGCTAATTAACCCTAAAAATTAAACTCATAAATCAAGCAACTGACCCTTAATTAACACAATTAATTTTATTTTTATATTTATAATTAAGCCCGTCTATTAAGCCAAACTATCCCATTAATCAAGCTAATTAACCCTAGAAATTAAACTCATAAATTAAGCAATTAACTCCTCAACCATCACTACCGAAACACCCCCGCCGAAGCTCTACCACCACCATCAATAACCAACAATCACCCACTACCTCCACCGCCAATAACCAGAACTTTCTCTTCCACCACAACACCTCTCTTTCTCTCTCTCTCACACACACACACATACACATATACATACACACACACACACACACACATACACACACATACCACCCAAATTTATACACACACAAAAACACGAGTTACAGGTCAAGAATTGTATGGCCAAAAATCAAAGAAGCTCTTGACGAATCGTTGATTTCAGTGCAACTGCAACATTGCAGCAGGGGTAGGGCATTTTGAAATGGGAGTTTTGCAAAAAGGTGGGATTAGGATATTAACTTCGAGATTGTGGTGGGTAGTATGGGATAAAGGGTTTTAGGGATGCAATAAGTGGTTGTAGGGGTGGTGTTTGGCTGTTGACTGGTGGCAATTGGTGATGAGAATGAAGTTCAGGTTGTGGAGAGAAGGAAGAGGGAATATGGAAGAGGGAAGAGATGTTATGGGTCAGATCGGGTCCAACTAGTCAAATCCGTTTGTGATATTTGGGTTTGGGTTAGGTTTGATTTCATTTGTTTTTTTTGTTTTTGGGTAAGTAGATTTCATTTGGTTTTTATCTGAGGGTAATGTAGTCATTTTATAGTTCCCGTTTGGTCCGTTAGCTAACCATTACTGAGAGGGGGTGTCACTGTAATTTGTTATACCTAAAGGGGTCTAAATGATTAAGTGACAAACCTCAAGGGGTCTGAATGTAATTTACCCTAAAAAAAACAAGTGAACTCAATTGCACAAAAAAAAAAAAAAAAAATCAAAGTCAAGTAATAACCAATAAAAAAAAGAGATACCAATTGCATCAAAAGAATAAAAAATTCAATGCCAAGCTAATCACCAATAAAAAAATAACAAGTAATTGAGTTTATAATTATGTTGTATTATTAGGTTGAATAGTGACAATGGTGATAAATTCATATGTTTTATAAATGAACAATATTTTATTTATTACTTAAAAAATATAAATTTTATTAGGTTCTGTTAGTATTTTTTTTTTCTGAGATATTTGTATATGTGATGTTGTTTTGGAAATTTTTTTATTCATTTTTGTGATAGTTTTATTAATATGGATGATATAATCAATAATATATTTCGGGTCTTTTTAAAAGAATTGGTACGAATATTTTTTGATCATTTTCTTTTTTCAAGTTAGGCAATTATTTGCGATTTTTTTATGTTTTATATAGTGTCTTTAGGCATGAGCAATAACTAGTATCTAACATTACAGTTAAAAAGATGAATTCTCAATTTAGAAAAACATAACAACGGTCATGATGAATCCAGTTTTTATCTATTTTAATCAAATAGTATAAATTTCATCATAAATTTTTTTTCGCCCAAAAATATTATCATTTTTACATTGCTCCCAACGGAACAACTCAATCAATACACTTCCTAATGTCAAACAACCCCACTAATTCACATACACATCTATTTTTCTGTCAACTTTAATTTAAAAATTTTAATTTAGGGTAAATTATTTTTGACCCCTTGTGGTTTCAGTTAGAAATACTTTACCTATTTTTATATTTAAAATTATGCATATTACCCCTTATAATTATGTACCAAAATAAAGTAATTGACGCCGTTAACAAAATTTAAAAATTACTATAATACCCACGTATTAAAATCAAACTTTTCGTCCAATTTAATCTTGACCATAAAACTAATAGAATATGACAACAAACCAACACATTTCAATCAAATATGTCGAGTCTCTTTTTCCCTCAAATGAGGTTTTGATCTAAGGCCAAAAATAACTTATGTTTTTTTTACATGTATTTAAGTTTTTTGATCTGGGACTGATGTTCTACCTATTTGGGTACTATATTATATATTATAAAGAGTATTTTAGACACTTAGACAATATTCTTTTGGAGAGAAACAATGAAATCAAAGCCCACAACATGTGTTTGGGTGTGTGGAGCACTCTCCGTTAACTTGGATGATAAAAATAATTATTTCACTTTGATATATAACTATAAATGAATAATGTGCATAATTTTTTAAACGTCAAATAAATAAAGTGATGAATAAACGATTGCAGAGTGCCTTCATGTAGAGTGTTTATTGCCGGTTGTTTGATAAAACAAATTGGCAAAATTGTTGGATTAGGTTGATTTTAGTTCATTACACACCCAAGTAGGGCCCCATCATACAATGGGCCAAAATCAGTTCAAATTTGGTGCAGAATCTGACAATGTGCTCAAGCTGGGTTGTGGAAGTTAGGCCCATCAATATTTTCCTTTGATCATTTTCGGGGAAAACTCCTGAGGCCAGTCACCATTCCTGATGGGCTAAAGAAATTTGCAGTCTTCAATCTATGAATATCAAGGGACTGAATCGTCAACTTCTCAAATCCAAATCTAGCAGAGGCTGATCTACTAGTTTATGTTAGTAGTGCACTTTTTACACAAACAATGGATGAAACAGCTTCAACCCATAACCAATTTCTATAGGATAGAGAGGTTTAAGAGGCTGATCCACTAGTTTGGAATGTATTAGTCAGTCTAATATAACTTATAAGAATACAACGATCATGATTGATTCAGTTTTCATCTACTCTAATTAAATGTTACAGAATTCATCTCAAATTTTTTTTTTCGCGCTAAAAAACATCAACTTCTATGCACGCCACGCGCTCTAATGAATTGTCAAAATTCGAACTCAGGACGTCTAATTTTACAACTTATCTCTATTAACACTTAACTATCCTAGGGTTGGATTATCCTAACTTCAATATAAGGAGTCAATGTGGTGCCAAACTTCTTTTAAGTTTGCAGACTATATATGTACTCCTCCCCCAAAAAAAAATTAACTAGAGCATAGAGGCCATTTGACTTTCATTAAACAATAAGAATTAACAATTTCCTAGGCCAACTTCCATGTAGCTGTACAGAAGAATAACATATGTGCCATGTTCACATCAGTCTCTTTTTGGTTTCTAAATAGAGTTTGACAGAGTCACTAGTTTTTTGCATGGTTCATGCATACCAGATCTAGTCAACTATAATTAAAAATCCTGCTTAACCAAGACATAACTTCAGTATGACTATTATGTCTGTCATTATTATTGACTAAGAATACTATAAAATGTGTTGGAAATACTTGGCAAGAAATATGGATCTTCCATCTAAGAGGGTTCTTGAGGCTTCTATCAATGTATTTTTCTGATCTTTTATTCTTGATGACGAGAATTATAAACCTTGATGGTTAATTATGGTCAACAACACGTCTTTTTTATATCGGGTTTATGTTGTGTTTGTTTTTCAATCGAATTTCTGTAATGTGTTATAAGTCATGGAGAATTATATTTGCGTTGTTCATTATTGGATTTATGTCAACCCGTTTATTAAACGGATTCAATCGAACTATCTATGATTTTATGTAAATTTTGAAGATGATTTTGTACTGAACTAGTGGATTGTGTCAAAAATGATAAAAGCTTAATGATTCCATGGTAATATAGGTACACTCTCTCCAACACAATAAAATCTATTGGAAATAACAGTATTAAGATTGTTGAAATTGTTGTTTAATAATTCTTTTATCACTATTCATACTAAGAAAGGAGACTCGAACCTTCCATCATGATGCAAGATAGGAAAGATACTAACCACTAGATTATTCCTGTTTGCTCAGTCGATTTTTAATATGACCGTGTCAACATTCAAATTATCTATCAGATAAATTACCCGATTTTTTTTTTGAGAGAGAAATTTAAATATTTATTTACTACTTTATTTAATCGAAACAAAATAATTGTTACAATGGACGGTTGAGATGAAGTGAAAAGTCATCTACTTGATTGCAATAGTGCGTACACATGGATGCCGAAATGACCAAAATAGCCACGACCGGTAGTTAAATCTTAATGAAAAATTGGTAATTAATTTAAGAGTTAATTGCACTAAAAGTTCCCAAAGTATGTGATTTATCTCATTTTAGTCTCCAATGTTTCAATTGTATCATTTTGGTCTCTGAAATATTAAATATGTTTCTATATTGTCCTTCAAGCAAACAACGTCCAGATTGTTAATTATTTTTTATCATAAACTTATCACGTAATAATTAAACATGGATAAAAAATAATTTTGATAGCTCTTAAACTAAATTTGAGTAACTCTTGACAAAAAAATGTGTAATATAGGTAATTTTTGACAAAAATTTGGATAACTCATGATTAAAACTGTGTAATTTATGTAGGTATTTAACCAAATTTTGAGTAAAAATTTAGTCAAGAGTTATTTAAATTATTTTTTTATTCATATTTAAATATCATGACAAGTTTATAATAAAAAATCATTAACAATGGGGACACTGTCTGCTTGAGGGACCACATAGAAACATTTTCAATACTTCAAGGACAAAATGATACAATTGAAACATTAAAGACAAAAATGAGATAAATTTCATATTTTTGAAGACTTTCAATGCAATTAATCCTTAATCTAATTCCAAGAGTAGTTTAAGTGGTAACTGAGGTGAATTATAAACACTAGATATCATGAGTTTGAATATTAACCGTCCTTTGGAGTCCTCCTAAGTCCCTTATGGATACCCTAGTCTTTATTAAATGTGTTAAACTATGACATGACTTGTTAACATGACGCGAAATTAGAGGGTTTGAGTTTTCTTTAAGCTACCTGTTTTATAAGCAGGTGGACCCGACACAACATTATTAATAAACGAATAAAGTATGGATGAAGTTATTAAAAAAATATATGACATAACTTATTTTTATATTAATTGTATACGATACAAATATAATATGACACGATTTATTATACATGAATAAATAAATTGAATTGGATATAGGTGGAGTAATTTTTAAAACATTAAAATTTGATACGAATCCATCTTATCCGACATGATTGACAAATTTAGTTGTAACGCGTAAATTAGCCCGAACATATCTAAGTATTAAGTATTGGTAATTAACGTGTTTTGCCAACCAAGGACCGGGGGTATTTTTAGTCATTTTAACAGCAATGCTTCAGACTCCGGACTTTTTCGTTTTTCGGTTCGTTCAAACTTTTCCACGGACGGCCTTGGCGGCTTCTATGCCAACTTCTCTCTCTCTCTCTCCTTCCTTCTTCATATAATATTCAAATCTAACGTATTTTTTTTTTTCTGGGTTCCGCTGGAAATTGAGAAATTATTGAGTTGATTACGGTAATCTCTCTCGCAATTCATCGTGGTAATCTCTGTCACATCATTCAACTATTGATTATAAATGGTTTTTTCTCTGGGTTCAGCGGGAAATGAGTATTGGCATGTGTTCAATAGATTATGGTAATCTCTCCTCCCTCTCTATTGAATTTGTAATATTGTGTATGAAATTTAGGCGATCTTTTGTTTCAGTTTTCTAAGGTTTTTTCTTCATGTTAGTTAACTATCTGCTTCGTTTTTAGGTCCTTCAATCTCAAAGAACTACTATTTCAGATCTGATGAAGGTCAGTGAGTCAGCCTTCTTATAGCTATTGAATCACATTCATCATTCTAGGTTGAACTTACAGAATTTCAGTGCTTTGAACTGGTTTTTGTTTGTGAAGTGATTTACAGAATTGGTGGGTTCAATGATTTATCTATGTTTGAAAACCTATACGCTCTTGTTCTTTGATAATAATTGATGAACGATTTACATGTTTTCAATATTGCTTCTTGTACCAAGAATATTATCTTTTTCCTTCTGAAACTATCCATGAGGATTCGTGAGATTAACTGTAATATGGTGAGAATATAATGGATGGTGAAAGATGTTTATTGTCATTTTTTTCTGCGGTCTGTTTTATTGAACTCTGTTTATTTTCACAGAGCTTGAAGGGTTAAAATAATAGATTGGTTTGTATAAACTCAAAATTTTGAATTTAAGTTAATTGAGGAGGATTTGGGAATCATGCTATCCACTCAGAAATGGAAGTGCTCATGGTCCCTGGTGGCAGCCATAGCTTCAATCATGGCATTAGTTTCAGTGGTTCATCTGTTCCTGTTTCCTGTGGTGCCATCTTTAGATTACTTCAGTGCAAGGCAAGTTCAGAACTCCTGTGTCCCAATTAATGGGTCAATTGAAGGAGGCAAAGACAATATCCCATTTAATCAATCAATTGAAGGAAGCAGGGACAAGGCTGTGCAAAATCCACAGCCAGTGCTTGATTTAAATGTTCAGTTTCCGGCTGACTTACACAATGCGGTGGTTTACCGTGGTGCTCCGTGGAAGGCTGAGATTGGCCGGTGGTTGTCTGGTTGTAACTCAAATGCTACAGCAGTCAAAATTGTTGAGGTACTTATGATTATGACTGTTAAAGTTTACTGTCATTCTTCTTACTTTGTTTGAGAGTTGAAATTCTAATCACTGTTCAATTGCTACGATAACTCTTCATTTTTATATTCAAATTACTTTACTTAACCTCGTGGATTGAGGTTTGAAGCTTCGTCAAAGTACTAGCTGCTTTGATTTTGTTATGTTGTAGACCCTAAAGTTGAATTCAATTTGTCTTCTACACTTAAAAGAGTTTTTATATAAAAAATATTTGGCTCACAATTAAGTAATTCTGTGTCAGAAAATTGGTGGCCAGAGATGCAAAAACGACTGTAGTGGTCAAGGCGTTTGTAATCGTGAACTGGGACAGTGTCGCTGCTTTCATGGATTCAGTGGTTAGTATATTTTTTAACGTTCTATCTTTGTCACTTGATACAGTTTATCTTGATTATGAAGATAAGCTAGAAAAACATGCCATGTCCATTCTAATTACCATTTTAAGTTTAGTCATGAATATGATTAGTAGGCACTCATTATCATTGCATGAATGTGTTTATTTATCATCCCCTTGAAGTAATAAAAGTATCGTCCTATCAAAGCAAATAATCTATAGATAATTTTTTCACCTGATCTGAATGTGAAGGATTTGTATGCAATACGCTCAAAAGATTATTTTGTTACAAAGACAAAGTGTAATTACTGTTCAATCCGGCAATATTTAAGTTTTTATATAAGAACCAGAGGAGTTCTACTTGAAACCTTCACATAATTTGTTTTTATTGTTAGGTGACAAATAGGATGAGGGGGGTTTAAGTTGGATGTTATAGACAGTTGGCCGCATATTGTGCCAAATAATGGTTGCATCAGAAAGCAAAAAGAGTTTTTTGCTCATATCTCACTGTATTCCACCTAAGTTAGCATAATTTCCACGTGGATAGCCCACTCATGATAGGCCACTGGAAAGGGGAAGTACAAAAAAATGAAATTGCACATGCTCTCTATAAGTTTAAGCTTTTGGAGTACTTGGTTTATTGGGTGGTAATAATTCCTTAAAAGCTGGTGTTGATCCAAAAAATAAGATGCCTTTATAAGGTGTTTGATGGGAAGCGTAAAAATTAACATCTTCTTTAATTACCGTTAGTTAGTCTAAATCATAAAGTATTCAGTCCTTTGTATAGCCTTAACTTTTCCAGGCATGCAGTTGATGGACACAAGTAATAATATGCACTGTTCTCGGCTTTTTTATTTCCCTTTCCATAAATTCTTTATCTAATTTCTGTCATCTTGCCGAGCACTGTGTGAGTATCCAGTTATGAGTTTAACTCTACATTGGTGAGACGTATTTATTGTATATGAATTTATGGAATTTTTGTTTCTAGAGATAAGTGAGTGCTTTAAGTTTTCAAAACCTGTGTCCATATTTAAGGATCCGGAATAAATGTTGTGTTTCTATGCAGCTTGTGACATTTTACATGGAAAAATTAATTGCAAGCTTGTGAATTCACATTAGAATTCTGCCTTTCCAGTTAGCAGTTTCCATTTTATTTTTCTTGATTTCCGTGTAACAAAAGTAGAATTTGTTAAACCACCAATTGCTTAAAAGCTAAAGCTTATAAAGGTGGGGATGAGATTCGATTGTAGAAACTCCTACTTTGATATGATGTTAAACTACGGAGCACCGATTGCTCTTAAAAGGTACAACATAAATATTCATATACTTCAACAAAATTTGTTGATTTGGGTGAACTAATCCCCACTGTTTGTCTTGTTAAGCACCTGTTAAATGTTTGACCTGCATCACCACAAATGAACATCTTTCATTGTGTCATTTTACAGATTTATCAAGTAAATACCCCTTCTTCCTGCCAAAATTCACTGTTTTCCATCTCTTGCTTTTACATTTTCTTCTTTTCTGGTTACTATATTTTTTTTGGAAGGTAACTTTTTTCTGGTTACCTTTACAAATTGTTAAATCACAGAGTGTCAATTGCATCTATCAAATGTATGCATGCACACAGACCAATTTGAATTTGGAAAACAATTCGCCAATGGCAAAATTTTGTGGCTACTCCATTTGCATATATCTGAGTTCATGCTGTTCTTCTTCTTCCTCCTTTGATATCATTTGATTTTTCATAGCACATAAGCAGAATTCTCAGTAATGCCTCTGTTTGATCAATCATATGATAGTCTTAATCTTTAATACTTGCTGATCAAACAGGGGAAGGATGTTCTGAAAGATTGCAGTTAAATTGCAATTTCCCAGTATCAGAAGCTCAGCCATATGGGCGATGGGTTGTCTCAATTTGTGCTGCTTCTTGTGACACAACTAGAGCAATGTGCTTCTGTGGTGAAGGCACAAGATACCCAAATCGACCTGTTGCTGAAGCATGTGGGTTTAAAGTGAAGTAAGAATGGTTAGATTCTTGATGAGTATTTCCACTTCTATGGAATCCCACAGGATTGTTTGCATCATAATACTCTCTAATATATGATTCAGCTTGCCTTCTGAACCTGGTGGTCCTGCCCTAACTGACTGGACAAAAGATGACCTGGATAATGTTTTCACAACAAATAGTAGCAAACGAGGATGGTGTAATGTGGATCCGTCGGAAGCCTATGCTTCAAAGGTGCATTTTAAAGAGGAATGTGATTGCAAGTATGATGGTCTGTGGGGAAGATTTTGTGAGGTGCCTGTGCTATGCACTTGTATCAATCAATGTTCCGGCAATGGGCATTGCCGTGGTGGATTTTGTCAGGTAATTTTGAAATCTGAATTACAATTGTAAGGGAAGTTGAAAACAAAAAAACAATTGTGCTGATCATATTTTCTTTATCTATTATACAGACTAATGTCAACAATGGGCTAGGAAATGAAAGTAATAAATTTTTTGGATTTGGAAAGAATGCATATTTTTGGAAGTTATAATGACGTAATTGAGAGTTGTTCTGGAAGGTGAATGGTATGAACTTGAAGATCTTTGATGCTGATTTACATGTGGGAGATAAAATGCATGGTAAGCAAACCAATCATCGGATGTCAGTTTGGAGGCCCTCTTAAAATGAGGATTTAGGCTAAAAAATGGAGTAGCATGTGTTTATGTTTACTATTTTCATGTTTAGATTTCTAGAAGAGCTATAAAACTACTTTTTTTAGTTGTGGGTCTTAGTGGAAACAACCTTGCCGTTGTGCATACTTTGCATGAGGAGTTAGTCCTTGCTGAAGTATATCCAATGCAAGTGCAATCACTTATGGGTACACTAGTGATTAAAGTGTCTGTGACTAGCTGTATAAGTGGCAGCTTGCTTATTGAAAGTATAATGATTAGATAATGATTTAAAATCCCATCTTGCAGGAGAAATCATCTCTTGGTCTGCATGCACTATTGCTCTATACTTACACTTTTGCTCTGCAAAACCTATCGATAAAACAGAAAGTAGAGCTGATCCCCCAGTTGGGAAGTTGAGAATGCAGAGGATCTCTTAACTAATTAGGTTGCAAAATTTGCACCTTCCAATCCCTTGAAAAATCTGTTGAATTCGGTTATAGGAGTTTTCGACTAGTAGGGTGCAAAGGGGCAATGCCTTTCAAAAGGGGGGAGATGTTCAGCCGGACGATTAAACAAGTAAATAAACTGGGCAGGTTGACTGCCAGTAGGAGTACTTACGTAACTGAGTCCGTGAATTTTATAATGATATCTGCAATATGTACAGTTTGGAAAAAGTGAAATTGATAGTTTTCATAGCTGACCTCATCATTCTTCTCTTTATTGCAATCTATTAGTGGAATTTATTGCGTATTTGTAGTGTAATACCGGCTGGTACGGAGCAGATTGCAGTATTCCATCTGTTTTATCGTCCATTACAGAGTGGCCCCAATGGCTTCGACCAGCTCAGGTTAGTGTTCCTGAAAATGCACATGTCACGGCGAATCTTCTCAATCTCGAGGCTGTGGTGGAAAAGAAAAGACCCCTCATCTATGTTTATGATTTGCCACCAGAGTTTAACAGTCTACTCCTGGAGGTCAGAATACTCAATGATAGCCACACCTGATACTTTCCCCATTGTAGAGCAAGTTCTTTACGTATTTGGATTGCTTGGTTGAGCATTGCAGGGACGGCATTATAAGCTTGAATGTGTAAACAGAATCTATGATGACAGGAATGCTACAATATGGACAGATCAGCTGTATGGTGCACAGGTATCACTTGGGCCTTCTTTTGAAACCAGCTTACAAAAAATTGTCAAAATCATCTTATTAATGAATGACACTTTAAGATGCTTGCAGATGGCTATCTATGAAAGTATATTAGCTAGCCCTTATCGAACATTAAATGGTGAAGAAGCAGATTATTTCTTTGTTCCAGTTCTTGATTCGTGCATTATAACTCGTGCTGATGATGCCCCCCACTTGAGCATGCAGGTATGAAAGGACTCAATTTATACAATGCCTGTGCACTCTTGCATGTCCTACATTTCCTTGCCTTGGTTGCTTATGTTCTTAAACAGGATTTTGCCTATGTTATTGTGGCTTATCACTTATCAAAAGCCAAATCAAAGCCTAAAATACTTGGTCTTTGTCTTTTTTGTTTTTTTTTGACCTTTGTCTTCCCTGTTTAAATGTTCAAATAGCAATCAATTGACTATTTAAGCCCATGGTTCCATTACTTGGGGTTGGCTTCTCGAATGCTTTTCAACATGATCTTTTAGCCAGACTCATATTCTTTGGGAGATAATGCACTCTCATTGAAGTCAAATTTTGTTTTTCTTGGAAATTGGATTGCAAACTTATCAACCTGTCATCCACCGAGTTTTTAAGGGTGATATTTTTGTGTTCAGATTGCTGGAAGTAAATTTATTTTTCTCTTTTTGAATATTTCAGCTATCTGGTCCCACATTTCCTTGTGTTTGATGACTTTGTACTCCTGGTAGGATTTAAACATTGTATCTTGTTATTCTGGCTTTGTAACATGTAGGCATCCATATTAGAATTTTTATACGTAGGCATCTACACACTCTTGGAATACTCATTTTTTAGCATATTGGTAATGGTAACACTTTCCTTGAAAGTTGAAGGTTTTCTTCCTCCCATTGTCTAGGGACATGTTCGTATGGTCTTCTGGCTCACTTGATAGGTCATTGCTATCCCATTTATACTTTATAATAGTCAGATAATAAGTTTTCAGAAATTGTAAACCAAGTTGCCTGTTTTATTTTTCCTTTTCAACCCTCTCTTTTGCATCATATCACATTTTTCCTTTTCTTTGAATAACATTTAGTTACTTCTCTAATAGATTATTCATTTATTTTTTTCCGGCAGTAGTGAATTCATGCATACTTTTTTCCTCAAACCCTCTCCTAGTTCCTCCTGGAACCCTTAATTTATACACAAACTCTTTTAACGTTTAAATACTTGTTTTATCTTCGTGGGGAGCTCCTTAATCAATTTTGTTATTTATATTTTAACACCTAAAATTCTATTGCCTACAATACTGTTACGGTGTTACCTAATTTAGTGCTCCCCCAACTTATTTGGATTTATTTTCTCCCATTCTCGTAAAGTTTAGGTAACTAAACTCCTCAACTTTTTATTTGCTCTAAACTTGGAAGGAATTGTGTATATATATGGTTATCAACTTCAATCTGCATTTAATTTCATGTGCATGTATATTTTGATACAATCAAAATCCCGTTTTGTAGATAATTACAAAGAGATGTGTTAATGTGTGATTCTGTGAATATGTTTGTAACTTTAATTTGTTCTTACATTATAATGTGCATATCTTCATATTTCAGGATCACCAGGGCTTGAGGAGCTCTCTAACTCTAGAATTCTATAAGAAGGCACATGATCATATTGTTGAGCAATATCCATTCTGGAATCGCACATCAGGAAGAGATCACATTTGGGTATGATGTGGTTGAAAAACTTCATTTATGTGACAGAACTGCTTAGAAAGAATGCTAAACTAACTCTTATGCATGTGTAGATGCATTATATTTTAAGTTGTGCATACTAATGGTTCCATCTCTTTGTCTCGAGGTAGTTTTTCTCATGGGATGAAGGTGCTTGCTATGCCCCAAAGGAGATATGGAACAGCATGATGTTGGTTCACTGGGGTAATACAAATTCAAAGTATAACCATTCGACAACAGCATACTGGGCTGACAACTGGGATCGAATCTCTTCTGACAGGCGGGGCAACCATCCGTGCTTTGACCCTGATAAAGATCTTTTACTTCCTGCATGGAAGCGTCCTGAAGAAAATTCCCTGAGCTCTTACCTTTGGGCTAGGTATGTGTCTCTATTGGATAGCTACTTTCTTCCGGTTTCCACTTCAGTCTTGATGCCTGAGTACACAGCTTTCTTTTGTTTCACTGTATGCTAACAAAGATAATTACATCTGCAGGCCTCGTGAGAAGCGGAAGATACTTTTCTACTTTAATGGAAATTTAGGACCAGCTTACGAAAAAGGAAGACCAGAAGCTACGTAAGTGAACTACTGGCTTTAAATAACAGGAAACCATGCAGAGAAAATGTAAGATAGAGGGCTGCTTAGATAACCTTAAATTGGGCCATATGATACAATGACATTTGGTCTGCTTGTCTTATGGAACTACATCTATAGATTACTGTGTTTAATAAACATGTTATGGTGATTTGGGCCATGTACAGCTTTACGAATAATCAGTTTCCTTAACATTCTTAAAGATGCATTGTCTGTCTTTAGGAGTTTGATTGTTTAGATCTGATTGCTATTCAGATATAGCATGGGTATCAGGCAGAAAGTGGCAGAAGAGTTTGGATCTAGCCCTGATAAGGAAGGGAAGCTTGGGAAACAACATGCAGAAGATGTGGTTGTGACCCCACTTCGCTCAGACAATTATCACGAGGATTTGGCTAGTTCTATTTTCTGCGGAGTTATGCCTGGAGATGGATGGAGTGGCCGAATGGAAGATAGCATTTTGCAAGGGTGCATACCTGTGGTCATTCAGGTAGTGTGATTCTACGTTTTTCTCCTGTGCTGAATTTTAGGCTGAGGATATCGATGTTATTATCTGATGAAGCTCATCACAAACTGTAAGCTGCTTCTCAGCTAGGGCCTGGAAAAACATAATGCAGCTTACTTCTGAAATTTTGTTTTCAAAATGATGTTGGGCCCTTCTGCCATGTTAAACAACCATCTACTCCAAAAGCTTCTTTGGAGTTTCAGCTGTTAGAGAGAGTGTAATTTAAGTGTTTATACTTTAACATGTCCCCTCACTTGCATGCTAGATTTTAGGCCTAGAACGTTAAAATATTTTAAATAATTAGGGTGACGGCGAGATTCGAAATTTTGAACATAGGACCTCATGCCTTGATACTATGTTAAACAACCACCTACCCTAAAAGTTTAAGCTGTTAAAGAGGGTATAACTTAAGTATTTATATTTCAACATGCCATTTTAGTTATAAGTGATGCTTTATCAACATATTACAAAACTCAAATGAGTGCAGTTGAATTATTGCCATTTCAATGGAAATCCCTTATTTTAATATTAACCATCTCTTCATTAACTTTTACAACTCCTACTCAGGTGTTTCAGTTTTGTTTTCATATATCCTCAGGATGGAATTTTCCTGCCATATGAGAATGTGCTTAACTATGAAAGCTTTGCTGTTCGGATACATGAAGATGAAATACCAAACATGATAAACATCCTCCGGGTAATTGCTTACTACCTTTAAATGCTATAAATTTGAAGGACAAACAATTCATCATTAAACTCAAGCAGAAGTTGAATGATGGTGAGATATACTTCTGTAGGGAATCAATGAAACAGAGATACAGTTCATGTTGGAAAATGTACAAAAGATCTGGCAGAGATTCTTGTATCGTAATTCTATTTTGCTCGAGGCTGAGAGACAGAAAACTGCATTTGCGCGTGTGGAGGATTGGGCTGTAAAGGTTCTGAAACTCGGAGAAGATGATGTTTTTGCCACATTCATACAGGTTTGCACTCTAGTGCCTGGTGATCTGGATATACTTCCACTAAATCTCTGCAATGTTTTCGTATGCCATTTGTTTCATCACAGTGTCCTAGAATAGAATCCACGATGTGGTGTTGACCTGACTTTAGTTGGGAGGGAACAATCTAATATGAAGGACTAACATGCATATCTACAACACTTAATTCTGAGTGGGGCATAAGCATTATAGATTAGGTGCAAACAGGACTCGTTCAAAAAATAATGATCGTAAAGGGTTTTACCTGGAAAAAATATTTCTAAAAATCAAAGAACTTTGTCCAAATAATTATTACAAAATGTTCAAAGTCAACAGTTATGTTACTGTTTTGTATCATCACTTTGTCCAAATAATTATTACAAAATATTCAAAGTCAACAGTTATTTTACTGTTTTGTATCATCGGCTGTGGTTGATTCCTTGTTTTGGCAAGATCATTAGGGAGAAGACTATGGAAATCATATCCTGCCATGAATGGTAGTGATACAGTAGTGGAAAAAAAGCAGTGAGATATAGTATTTGCTCATACTTGTGTCATAACAACTAGGAACAATTTTTGGTTCTTTGGTGGATTAGGCTGTAGAATGATGCATTTTGGTGAATGTGGGTACAGCTTATCCTTTGATGCGAGATGGGGTTCTGTGAATTGGTTTGAATGAACTATTTTGAGTTTGTTAGGTTCAGATATAATGAAGCTGGTGGACAAAGACTGAGTGAACCAAATCTGAGTTGAATTGGATTTTAATTTTTGTATGTTGGAACTGGTATTCAGAAATCGCCTCTCTGCATGTAAGGGGTAAGGTTACACCCTGCCTAGACCCAGGAGTGGCGGGGGCCTCTTACACTGGGTCGCCCTAGATAGGAACTGGTTTCTACTTGGTTTCTTTTTTGTTGATGCAAAAAGTCACGTGAGACATGACTTTCCTCAAAAGCTACGAAAAACTTAGTACATGTCCTAGTTGATCTGTGTCTGCAACATATTATGCTTTTGGAAAAATTGTGATGTTATAGATTGAACAAATGACAGTGTTTAACTGGCATCTCTAAATTGATGGATGCTAAAAGCGAGTGTAAGTTTTAAAGTTTCATTGAATACAACAAAAATGCCCATCAGACGTGTGAAATGTACACTTATGGTGGTCCACTAAATTTGCTAGCGAGTTAGTTTACCATACGACTGAGATGGTGACAATGCTGCCCAGAATTGTTCATAACTAGTGTCAATCTGTTTTTCTCACTAGCTTAAAAACTCTCCCTTGTGTGTATGCTCTCTTTCTCTCTCTCCCCGCCCCCTCTCTTACCTGATTCTTTAAACTAATCTTTGCTTTGTCAAGGTTTTGCACTACAAGTTACACAATGACCCTTGGAGACAGCAGCTTGCTCATGTGGAAAAGGAGTTTGGAGTACCTAGAGAATGCTTGATAAAAACATAGTAAGCACCTCTACAATAACATCGAAGTAAATTGATAGAAATACAACAGCAGGAGAGCTCTTGTGGTGGCAAGAATTGCCCAACAGCCGGCTTTCTTTATGATGGAATTCTGGTTGAAGAAGCTACTTCATAACTTGCCAGAGATCTCCATTCGCGACACAGCTGCACCTACAGCCAAATATTTAATGATTGTATCATTTCTCGCCAATTTTCCAAGCCATTTACAATTTTTTTTTCCCGTTTTCTCTTTTTTTCTTGGATGCGATATGTATACATTAGTTATTTCTTGTGCCAGAAGGCATAGAGCAATAAAAAAAAATCAGCAATAAACATATTTGTATTCACACCAAAAATTAAATCACAAACATAGCGGAGAGATAAAAAAATTTAAACATTAATTGTAGTGGGGGTGAGCGGTGGTAGTGATAGTGAGCGATAGTGGTGATAGTGGGAGATGGTGGTGGTTGTGGTGGGTAAAGCGACGACTGTGCTAGTGGTAGTAGTCGGTGATGGTGGTGGGTTTTGAGTGACAATGATGATAGTGACAATTGTGGGTGACAACGGTGGTGATGGTGGGACAACGACAGTGGTGGTGGACAGTGATGATGGTGGTGGTGAATGGCGACAATGGTAAGCATGGTGGGGGAAGGTGACATTGGGTGATTGTAGTGGTGGGCGATGACAGGTGGTGGTGGTAGGTGATAGTGGCTGGTGGCGATGGGTGGTGGTGGGTGTTGATAGTGCTAGTGAGATGATGATGGTAATGATAATAAATATAAGAATAATATGACGATGGTGGTGGCCATGAATGACGATGGTAGTAATTGGTGGCTAGTGGCAATGAGTGGTGGCGGTGAGGCAGTGAGGGTGAGGTGGGACAGTGGTGATGGTGGGATAGCGGTGGTAGTTCTGATTGTCATGTGGGTGGTGGTGGGATGATGGGGTGGGTAGGGATGATGGTGGTGGTATTAGTGGTAGTGATAATGGTGGAGCAGTGGTGGTAGTGGTGGAGCAATGAAAGTGGTGACGGTGGTGGTGGTGGTGGTATGGTAAGGTGGCGATAGTGATGGTGGTGGTGGTGGTGGTGGTGATGATGGCAATGGGGGTGGTGGTGTTAGAAATAATGATGGGGCAGTTTTAAACATTATTTTTTTTAAAATTATTTATGCGAAATAATTCTTATAAGTACTTTTAAAAAGTCACTCCAAACACATCTTAGAAGTTTTTTTTTTTGTATTAAATTTGAGATTTTTATATTAGTCCTTAGATTAACTTTAAAATAAAATTTAAAGCGATCTCAACAGCGAATAACAAAAGTCATTTTGTTTATCTTTTGAGATTTGAATTGTATTGTACTTTATTATATAGATATGAAGTAATTTTTATGCTTTTTTACTTACCTTTTGGTGAAAAGATGAACACGAGGCACCAATATCTTAATTTACTTTATTTTTTTTATACATTGAGTTCCATATTTGTGGAGAAATAAAACTAGAAAACAAAACTATACCCTGAAAATGCAGGGTACGTATTTTAATTGATTAAAAAAAAAAATTGTACATAGTTTACGAGATTTTCGTTATTATAAAATTTAAAAAGATTAAATGTACGCAATTTTACTCTTGTAAATAAAGAAATTGTTTTGTGTTTAATTTTGAGAAGCATCATGATGTATAGTGAAAGTTAAGAGCTAAGTTGTCAAGAAGCTATAGCTATTGATATGAAATAAGAGGCTCATGCATTTATCTTCTCTTTGAAAATTATTTTGTGGATTCAAAGTATTGATGAGTTATGTGGAGGTGGTTATTGAGAATTTTTTTTTTCAAATTTTCTTTTTTCTTTTTGGCGTTCTTGATGTTCATTGTTTGGCTTTCGTGTTTGTTACACTTTATGTCTCGGTAATTCATATGATGCACAAAATTAATTATAAATTATCATATGCACTTAATTAATCCCTTCCAACAAAAAACACTCATTATGCTTCATAATTACGCGGACAATTACTATACATATAATTACACGAAAGTTGAAGAGATAATAAATATTGTTTAAATTAATTTTTGTATTTACTATAATTAATATTTTCAACTACTAAAAGAGATTATGTAACACCTAGTTTTCCTAAATACATTAATTGCTAGACCAATTGACAAATTTTTCACGAGCAATACTATATAACTCAAATTTGTAATCTAAATTTATATCTCAAATGGAGGAGACAATTGGATCAGTGAGTCCCATTTACAAAAATTGATAGAACCTATTGATCCAATGGTTCTCCTTTATTTGGGAGACAAATTTGAGTTAATATAATATTTCTCATTTTTCACAAATATATTTTTAAATACATAGATCAAAACTCTAATTACCTCAAAAATAATTAAAAATAACAGGCAATAGAGTTCCCAAAATATGCAAATGAATCTCCTTAAGTTATGTATTGTAATATTTAAAATAATTGTCACAAAATTTCAATTTGTGTTGTCTCAATCTTGGTTATTTTCTCCGAAATTATCTTAAAAAAATAATTAAGCAAAGAAGTATATAATACGACGACAAATAATATGTTTAATGATAAAAATATGAATGATCGAATATTAAATAACTCAATCGATAGACAAAATATAATTATTTTTATAGAAACCTTTTTTAAATTCATATATTTCAATGTAAAACGTGCTTGTACTCAATAAAAAAACTTTAAAATGAATAAATTTGATCATTTTATGAAAAAATAATAATTTAAAAGTACGATATTTTGGTAACAAAGTTACATAATGTAAAAAGGCAATTGATTATACGACGAATTCAATCTTGAGACGAATTCAAGAGTTTGTTATATATTTTTTCAACTTTATCGCCTATATTCCGTTGTTTATATTTTTTATTATTAAATTATGATACTTTTTAAAACTTTTATAGAAATCAGTATTATAATTCGATATAAGTTTTAACCCAAAAAAAATTAATATAAGTGAAAAAAATAGTATTTTGATAAAAATTTTAAAAATTATGGTAGTGTGATTAAGCCTGTCAATTGTGTTGGGTGATGCAAATTTGTGTCAGATCTTAGTGGGTTTATGTCAAAAAATATTACACTGATACTTGATTCGTTTATTAATTCGTGTTTAATGAGTTATGTTATATCAAATTCGTATCATATATAAATTGTATATAATCGGTATATAAACGAATCGTATCATATATTTTTTTTGATTGACTTTATTTGTATTTGATTCATTTTGTGCTAAATCCGCACTTTTACGAAACTAATGACTTAAGGAAGATTAAAACCTTTAATTTCGTGTCGTGTCAATCTAATGACTAATTGTGAATTCGTGGTAGCCGGAAAAATAAATTTGTAAATGTGCCCTCATATTTATTGTTTTTGCACAAATGCCACAAACTTAACATTGATCGAATTAGTACCCTTTCTTCCTCGGAAAATAGTGCCGTTTTTATACATCTCTTCGTTGGTCCAACCACCGCCACGGCGCCACGGCCACCATGAATCTTTCATCTCTGCCTCTCGTCTCCAACACTATCTCCACAGCTCGACAGAGGTATGGCAGTGGGACCTACATTACTAGTGGTCCACATCAGAGGGTCGTTGTATGCTCTCTGAAACTCGTTGCCTCTTCTTTGCCGTCATCGTCGGCGGTGGTGGGGCAGGGGCTGAGTGAGCGTTGGCCGAGTGGAATCGAGTCGCTGAGTCACGTCGCGGGCGTGTAGGGCTATCAGTGGGGTTGATGAAGGTAATGTCAAGATCGTCAGATATATCGGCCAAGCACTTCGACGTCGTTTCTCGCTGTTAAGTTATGTATACAGTACACATGAGAATGATATGGTCGATATGTAGGAAAATTAGAAAGAATAGAACACAAAAATGACGGAATTGAAAAAATGGCCAGATGAGCTCTAATTGTGGATAAGGTAAGAGCAAATAGATTAAGATGGTTCAAAGGAGGCCGAGGCACCGGTTCGAAAAAATTAGAGAATTCCTCTTATTGGTACTAAAAATAGGAGTAGATCTAAATTAACATTGAACGAAATAATAAAATAATATGTAAAAATATTTGACTTAAATGAGCATGTAGCGCATGATTAAAATGAATGGTAAAGACAGACTCATATAGTCTACTCCAAATATTTAAATAAATTTTGTACTATTGGATCAAAGTAGATAAAAATTAGATGAGTCTTAACCGTTGTGGTATTTTTATGGGTTGAGAATTCAATTTCGTAACTGTAATAGGCTAATAGCAGATAGATTGCTAATCCTTATTCTTTATTACAACCATGAGGATGATTACATCAATGAACATATGAATGCTGCCAATTGCCCATTAGGGGTATGTAAATGTTATTGTTGTTGTGACCTATTCCACGAGGAAATGTGTTATACCTCATTAATTGCCAGTATCAATGTGTAGTTCCCCTTTTACGTTTTTTAGCCTAATTCCATGTGTACCCACACTGTTTCTGATACAACACTAATCCCACTGCCAGATTTGCATACAATATACAATAGCATTAATGGAATTTCTGTTGTTCCATTGTTTCCAATCTGCTTAGAGATACTTGGCAAGATGCCTAAAACTTGCGTATAGGGGTCTTGAGGCTTCCATTTTTATCTTGTTTTTGATTACTTGCACGTGTAATCCATTAGCGTGTACAACGTGATTTCTTTCCTTTTTGGTTTTAATTCTTAATGATGAGTATTGAACTCTCATCCAATCTCTCCCAACCTGATGGGAATGTGGTCTCTAATGTTTTAAGTCATTTTTGAATTTTCTTTTTACTTTCCTCTGTTGTTACCATTAAGCTCATTTTTCAAGGCATATTGATCTCGTGCTTTTATATGTACACAAGCTAATGTAATAAAACTGATTTTAATTCAATACTAAATTGGGACTTATGAGGGTTTGTGTGCAGAACATGTAATATAAATTTTATTATATCCCTTATTTGTCTAAAAAATTGAAATTGGACAGCTTCATCAAATTGCAAATCAGTACTTTCATCAGATTGGACCTTCTTCCTCTCTTATATACACGTAGATGTATGCTTGTGTAGTCAGTTTTAGTTGAAGTCTTTTTCATTTTTATGCTTTAGGCCCTTCAATCCCAACAAACTGTTACTTCAGGTCTGATAAAGGTCAGTGACAGCTTTAAATTTAATTCATTAGTTTAAGTTGAATACATGTAGTTTCAGTGCAATGATGCAGATATTTCTTTGTGAAACTGTGGGCTTTTTTGATTTATATGAGGATTGATTGCTCCATTGAAGTACACTTTTACATTTTTTTTGTTGCTTCTTTTACCAGAAAAATAACTTTGTTCTTCTGCAATCATCCATGAAAAACTCACGTGGTTAATTTTAATTACTGTAAGAGTAAGGGGTGGTGGGTTACCAGTTTTGTCAATTTTTACAGGTTTTCTTCATGCTTTATTTTAATTTTACTGGCTAATAGAAGTGTGAGTGGGGCTGCTTAAAGACCACCAGTTTCAAATACTACGGAGCTTACTGGGTTGAAAGAGAAACTGTTGGTTCGTGTAAATTTAAATTCCTGAAGTGAAGTGATTGAGGAGAAGGATTTTGGGATTATGTTCTGCATCCAGAAATGGAAGTGCTCATGGTCTCTGGTGGCTGGCATCGTTTCTATCATGGCATTGGTTTCAGTAGTTCATATATTCTTGTTTCCTGTGGTGCCACCTTTTGATTACTGTAGAGCAACAAGGCAAGTTCAGAACCCCTATGTCCCAATTAACGGATCAATTAAAGGAGGGAAAGAGAATGTCTCATTTAATCAATCAATTGGAGTAAGCAGGGAGAAGGCTTTGAAAAAGCCACAGCAAGTACTTGACTTAGATATTCAGTTTCCGGCCGAATTGCATAACACTGTGGTTTACCGCGGCGCTCCGTGGAAGGTTGAGATTGGCCGGTGGTTGTCAGGCTGTAACTCCAATACTACAGCAGTCAAAATTGTTGAGGTACGGATGATGACGACTATCAAAGTTGGTTTTCATTTTTATTATTTTGCTACTGTTCAAATTTTATCCCATGTTCGATCATTATGATTACCTCTTCTTATTTGTTTTGATTCTGGTGATTTATAGATGCTTTGCTTGAATTTCATTAGGGATTTTTTTTTTCTTCCAAATTTTGTGACTTACAGTAAGTGTTCTGTTGTCAGAAAATTGGTAGCAAGACCTGCAAAAGTGACTGTAGTGGTCAAGGCATTTGTAATAGGGACTTGGGTCAGTGTCGCTGCTTTCATGGATTCAGTGGTTCGTATCTCTTTGGTCTTCTATTTGTGTTACTTGATATCTGTTTGACATCTCAAGTAGGAAGATGAAAATATAAAAAGGTGCTATGCCTATTCTGTATATCATGTTTACTTTGGCCATCACTACTGGGGTGTCAATACATTGCAATGAAATTGATTTCTCTATCATCTCCTTCAAGTAATAACATGATGTCCTTTCAGAGGAAAGAATCTAAATATAATTTGCCTAGTTAAGTACTGATTAGATTTTTGCTTCATCATTACTGATGAAGATCTTTCAGGGAGTTATTTGACCGATTTACGATGCTTTCTTCCTACCACAGTCCCTTACTTTCTTTGTTTTGCATGAGCATTTATCCTTTTCTGTTTGCATTACAAACTGTTCAGGGAACATACAATTTCTATCTATGATTTTTCCATGGTCTAACATTTACTGCTAATCGATTCGAATATATTAGAGTTAGTACCAATATCTCATTGGTACTGTTTCTCCCCAATTGATATTAATTGTCTACATTTAGCATATTAGCAGAATTGAATTTTCTGTAATGCTTCTGTTTGGTCAGTCGCATAATTGTCTTGATACTTCTATATGTTAATGGAACAGGGGAAGGATGTTCTGAGAGACTGCAGTTAACCTGCAACTTCCCAGGATCAAAAGCCCACCCATATGGGCAATGGGTTATCTCAATTTGCCCTGCTTATTGTGACACAACTAGAGCAATGTGCTTCTGTGGGGAAGGCACAAAATACCCAAATCGACCCGTCGCTGAGGCATGCGGGTTTAAAGTGAAGTAAGGATAGTGAGATTCTTAACAGACATATCTATTTCTCTATGATACCACATTATCAATTGGATATGTCATAATTCTCCAATATATGATTCAGCTTGCCTTCTGACCCTGGTGGTCCAGCACTAATAGACTGGACAAAAGCTGACCTGGATAATATTTTTACTACAAATGGTAGCAAACCTGGATGGTGTAACGTGGATCCATTAGAAGCCTATGCTTCGAAAGTACATTACAAAAAGGAGTGCGATTGCAAGTATGACGGTTTGCGGGGGAGATTTTGTGAGGTGCCTGTTCTAAGCACTTGTATTAATCAATGCTCTGGCAAGGGGCATTGCCGTGGTGGATTTTGTCAGGTAATTTAGGAACTTTTGTTATTATACTGTAGCAATTTAGGTATATATGATTTCTTTATTATTAATGTAAAATACATTGTATAATGGGCACTAAAGAGTATAGACATAGAGGATTGTTTGGCTCTGGAAATAATACAAATTTCCAGAATCCAAAAGTAGGAAATTGAAAGTTGTTTTGGACTGTCCACGATGTGATAGAAATTAAGAAAATATTTGTGGAAATGATTGGAGATCTTGAAACTGAATTAAGTCTGGGGGATGGAAATGCATGCTAAGCAAAGCAAAAATATTTTGTCAGTTTGCAGTTGCTTGGGGACTGGTCGAAAATGAAGTAAAATGAGTGCTCTGTTAACTAATTTCACGATAATAACTTTATCAGGCTGATTGCTCTCAAGCTAATCAAGATACATCATTCCGCCTTTTCTCTTTAGGCTTTGGTGAAGCTATCCTGCAATTGTACAAACTTTGCTTGAGAAGGAGGTTCCAGTCCTTGCTGAAGAATCTCCAATGAAATTTGGATAAATTCTGTGTAAAATGTCTCTAACTAGCCATATTAATGGCAACTGGCTTATCACAATTATAACTTCTGGATGGAAGCTAAAAATCACATTCTGTGGGAGACAACTTCTTGGATTGTTTCCTCCCGCATCATCATGTTAAAGTCTGTTGTAAAAATGGAAAAATTGAGTTTATCCCTGTTGGGAAGTTGGCTAAGAATATGCAGGAGCTCTCGACTGATTTGGGTGTACGAGAAAAATGTATGGGGCTCTGGTTTTTAGTATGGATGAAGTTCGAAAGTTGCATTGGGACTGGTGATGAAAGAATTTAAAAAAAGTACAATGGTGAGAGAAAATTCAAGAAAAATATAGTTTATGAAGACGGGGATAGAGAATCTTGGCATGATACCTGGAGGGAGATATGGCTTTGATGGTTGGTTTCTGGTCCTGATAGAAGTAAGTGCTTTCGGCAGTTCCAAGTATGTAAGATTCTGTGTATATAAATTAAGTAGGAAATAGTTAAAAGATTTGGAACTCATGGAAGATTTACCCTCATAAACTCACCAAGAATCATATGAAACAAGACTCACATGTTAAAGTGCAAATCTGAGGGGGTCAACGCTCCTACCAGACTTTTGTGAGAAAATAATTAATAACTTCGAGCATAAACATGTAACAAGAATATTCTGTATCAAAATTCACAGGTGCAAGTCCTGGTTATTGTAAGTTTGATGCCTAGAAATATGGACTAAATGATAGTAGGAATGCCCTCTGTTGTGAAATAAAATATCATGTTCCTGTATGATGCAGGTTTCTTTCTTGTTCTTCTATGTTTTGCATTGATACTCGATTCTTTTACACATAACTTAAAGTTACCTCAAACAAGAGGTATTGGAGTGTTCCTTAATTATGTTGAGTTTGCTGCAAATACAAATCAGTGATGATTACTTGGAATGTTCCCAATGTACTCCATTTAGTCTAAAAAGTAGAATAATAGTCATTAAGGAGAGTGAACTGGGTTCATAAATTTGGTAAGAATGAATGAATTAAAAAAGGATGAAATTTATGTTTTTTATAGTTGACCACAATGTTCTTGCCTTTGTTGCAATCTACTAGCTAAATCTATTTTATTTTTACAGTGTGACAATGGCTGGTATGGAGCAGATTGCAGTATTCCATCTGTTTTATCGTCCATCAGAGAGTGGCCCCGATGGCTTCAACCGACGGCTAGTGTTACTGATAATGCACACCTCACAGAAAATCTACTCAATCTCGATGTTGTGGTGGAAAAGAAAAGGCCACTCATCTATGTTTACGATTTGCCGGCAGAGTTTAACATTCTACTCCTGGAGGTTAGAATCCTCACCCCTAGCATATATGATGCCTTCCCCGTAAAGCAATTTGTTTTTGCATTTTGATTGCTTTGTTGGGTATGGCAGGGAAGGCATTTCAATCTCAAGTGTGTAAACAGAATCTATAATGACAGGAATGCCACAAGATGGACAGATCAGCTGTATGGTGCGCAGGTATTACTTGTGCCTAGGTTAAACCAACTAAGAAAAAGTTCACTTTGCTTATATATTGATAACTGTTTATGATGCTTACTGTTTGCAGATGGCAATCTATGAAAGTATTTTGACTAGCCCCTTTCGAACATTAAATGGTGATGAAGCAGATTATTTCTTCGTTCCAGTTCTAGATTCGTGCATTATACCTCGTGCTTATGATGCACCACACTTGAGTATGCAGGTATAGAAGTATCCATGGGAAAAAAACGGGTTTTTTATACCATTTTTAGGATGCTGGTGATCCCTTGTATGCTCCATATTTCCATGCCTTAACTACTTTATCTTATGATACTGGAATCTTACTGTGTTATTGTGGCTACTCTATAGTCTAATTGAAGCCTAAAATATTGAGTCTTGTCTCTCTGATCCATGTGCCATTATTCAACCGATCAATTGTGCAATTTAATGTTTGATAGTTTCTGTTGTTTGATATCTTGTACATAGATTATTTGTTCATGCCTTTGTGAAATGTGTTTCTAGGTGCTAGATATTCTACACAATGTGTTATGTGTAAGTTCAGTAACTATTTATGTTTTTAACTTCAATGTGTTTTACGTTAAATGTATGTTTAACTTCAAATTTCAGGAGCATAATGGCTTGAGGGGCTCGTTAACCTTAGAGTTCTACCAGAAGGCACATGATCACATTATTGCGCAATATCCATACTGGAATCGCACATCAGGAAGAGATCATATCTGGGTAATGATGTGGATAAAAATTTATTCCAGTGTGAAAGAACAGCTGAGAAAGAAGGCTAAACTCTCTCTCAGTATGGCGTTTTTGCAATTGCTAACAATGTTGTCTTTATGTGTCAAGGCAGTTTTTTTCATGGGATGAAGGTGCTTGCTATGCCCCAAAGGAGATATGGAATAGCATGATGTTGGTGCACTGGGGTAATACAAATTCAAAATATAACCATTCAACAACAGCATATTGGGCTGACAGCTGGGATCATATCTCTTTTGACAGAAGAGGCAACCATCCATGCTTTGATCCTGATAAAGATCTCGTCCTTCCTGCATGGAAGCGGCCAAAAGCAGATTCTCTGAGATCTAATCTTTGGGCTAGGTAAATGTATTGTCAAAGTATTGTTGGTAGGCTACTTTGCTCAGGTGTCCACTTCAATCTCGTTGCTTTGTTGCACTGCCCTTCCTCATTTCACTATATTCTAACAAAGATGGTGTGCTACATCTGCAGGCCTCGTGAGAAGCGGAGGACACTTTTCTACTTTAATGGAAACTTAGGACCAGCTTATGAAAATGGAAGGCCAGAATCTAAGTAAGTGGACTAAGGGATCAGCAGGAATGGATTGCCAGTCTTTTGGAAACTCCTCACTGCTCTGTTTAATACACTCGTCATTGGTGGTGTGGGCCATGTCATTTCCAGCTGTACAGATGAACCAGCATCCCAAATAGAGTTAAAATGTGTGTTTCCTATCTTTAGGAATTTGACTGGTTGGGTGTTGTTATCCAGGTATAGCATGGGCATCAGGCAGAAAGTGGCAGAAGAGTTTGGATCAAGTCCTAACAAGGAAGGGAAGCTTGGAAAACAGCATGCGGATGATGTGATTGTGACACCCCTTCGTTCTGACAATTATCATGAGGAGTTGGCAAGTTCTATTTTTTGCGGAGTCATGCCTGGAGATGGGTGGAGTGGACGAATGGAAGATAGTATTTTGCAAGGTTGCATCCCTGTGGTCATTCAGGTTATCTGGTTCTCAAGTAGTTTTTTTTTTCTCCGCTTACTCTTAGCCAATGTACATTGGCATTGGTATATTAAGGAGCTCATCACGAGCTTTAAGCTGCTTATTAGCTGTGGCCTGTAGGTCCTCTGAATTTTGGTTTGCACCCCTTCTGGCATCTTAGTTAGGAGGGATGCTGTCTCATTATCTCAGCTGAAATCCTTCGTTTGAATCTTAATCACCTACTACTCTTCGACTCTCACAACTTATACTCAAGTGATTCCCTTTTTATTTGAATTTTATCAGGATGGAATTTTCCTTCCATATGAGAATGTTCTCAACCATGAGATCTTCACTGTTCGGATACGTGAAGATGAAATTCCAAACATGATAAACATTCTCCGGGTAATTGCTTGCTGCCTAAAAATGCTTACAGAATCTTACTGGTCAATCAATTTCTTATCAACGTTTGACAGAAGATGTAAGATGGTGAGCTATACTTCCTGTAGGGAATCAATGAGAGAGAGATACAATTCAAGTTGGCAAATGTACAGAAGATCTGGCAGAGATTCTTGTATCGTGATTCTATTTTGCTCGAGGCCGAGAGGCAGAAAACTGAATTTGGACATGTGGAGGACTGGGCCTTAGAGCTCCTCCAACTGACTGAAGACGATGTTTTTGCCACATTCATACAGGTTTGTAGTATCAGAGTTTAATCTTTGCAGTTTATAGGCATTGAGCCCTGCATAGTTTTCTCTTTTCTTGATCAAAAGGTCACATAAGAATTGGCTTTCCTTAAATGGCCCTCAAAACTTCTAAAATTTTGTGGTTGAGAGCTTTTAACCGATAAGATAGGGTCATACCAAAACCTATTCCTATCAAGTTTTAAGTTCAGCTTTCCCGGCTACTGACTTTAGGGCTTATGTAATGTATGAAGAAGTTCCTCTTAGGGCCTTTTTGTTCAATGGTTGCCTGCCTTTTGAAGAGAATGAAGTGGGATAGCAGAGGTGACTTCGGCAAATGATGCATGACCTTAGGTTCTCCTTGAGCCATTTTACAACCTGACTTTTGAGTACTTATCCCTTTCCTTCCTCTCCTTTGTCAAGTGACTTCATTCCTCTTCCTGCATCTATTGAGTGACCTCATTTGCACCATATTATGCTTTTGGAACAATTGGAATGTTACAATTTGATTGAATTATATGGCAATATTTTTCTTGCGTCTTAAAAGCGATGGATGTTAGAAGCAACTCTTAAGTTAATAATTTTCTTCAAATAGAAACTTGCAGAAATATACATCGGACATGTAAAATATTCGGTAAAAATTTGCTAGTGAGATACTTTACCGCAGCTTTTGGAGGTTTAGATATTGTAACTTTTTTATTTTTTGATAACCCAAGAACCCCCCACCAACCGAGCCCATTTGGACATGTGGCCGGTAGTCAACTTGGGCCTACATACAAAACCTCCTCTCCACGTGCAGGGGTTAAATCTAAGGGAGGTGGCCCCAAGGAGCATTTACATTTTGTAGAGTATCAAACCCTTGACCAATGCCAACTTAAGGCATCTATCGAGTGGCCAGCTACCACTTGAAGTAACCCCTTGGGGTTGACATTGTAACTTAATGCTGCCCAGACTTGTCCGTAACCATTTTAAAGCTATTTTTTTCCGCAATTAAACTCAACTTTGTATGTGCTGCTGCTGCTCTCTCTCTACCGAAAATAAATCGAGAATAATCTTAGCTGATGCTTAAAACCATTGTTTGCTTTGAGTAGGTTTTGCGCTACAAGTTAAATAATGACCCTTGGAGACAGGAACTGCTTCATGGGAAAAAGGAGTACGGATTACCCAGAGAATGCTTGATAGGATCAGCATGAAGAGCTGTAGCGAAACCTTTGAAATCGATGGTACTTATTCCACTGGATGTGTTGTGTTTCTTCTTGAAAAGTATCATGATATCATGCTAGTAAAGATTCAACTTTTGTTATCGAGCTGCATTAGCTCTTCATGATATGACATAATTGGTTAGCGCATACATCTTGTTATGGAAATTTATTTTTTCATCAAGAGAGTAAAAATTTTGTTGAGTTAAGTTGAGTTGAAGTTTCGTTCGAGCATTTACAAGTGGTTCTTGAGACAATTTTTTTTTCTTTCTAGGTGAGCATTCTTGAGATGCTGTTTTTCTATTTTCGAAAACAGTTTTTGGGAGAAAAATTATTTTTTATTTTTTAAAATTGAGAACAAAAAGTTGGTATATTTTAAAGAATAATAAGTTAAAGTTGTTTTGTGTATTTTTAGACACTATTTCCAGAATTTAGAAAACACCACCACAACACGTCCACGACCATAACCATGTCCACCACTACCATCATATTTTTATTTTCATTGTTTTCTGGGTTATTGTTTAAACAAGTTTTATTGTTTTCTATTCCGTAAAACTGTTTTTAAAATTATATAATCAAAATGAATTTTGTGACACAAAAAACACAAAAACAATACTGTTTTAAAACTCTTCTAAAAAATAATTTGTGGATACTATTTTTTGAGACGTAAAATAAACATAGTGCTTTCATGATTGTTTACATGATTTTAAGAGTGGTTCTTGTTAATTTGGATGGTGCTAAGAGTCAGTTCTGGACTGGCCCTAGTTTGGATCTGGCCAGAATTGAACCCAAGTGCTCTTATGTGCCCTGATGGCCATAGCCGTTGGTCGATGAAGACACAGCAACCTTAGGGGATATTCTTCTAGCGTGGACTCTACGCTGTCCTGCAAAATGTCCAACAGGGATGTCGATTTTAACCATTGACACGATCCAACACAAGAAAAAAATCGATTAACAAGGATAATAAATGGGTGAATTTAAAGTTATGCTTGAATATTACGATTAATTGAAATTGTAAGTAGAAAATAAGTATAATATGACTTGTTTGAAGTTAAATAATTTTTTATTTACACAAATATAATATGATACGATTTAAAATGGTATGATTTAAAAATAACAGAACTCAAATAATAGAATAGAACACAAAAATGATACGACCTAATATGAATTGACACTCCTAATTGCCCAGAATATGTTTTTCTCCATGGTGAGGGCAACGAATCAAGAATAGTACGATTTTGTGAAGAGCAATGCTATTGAGACATAATTTATGGACATAATTTGAGGAGTAATGCTTTGTATCCTAAATTTGTATCCCAAAAGTATATCATAATGAGTTGTCATCAATGAAATGATAATGAATTCATTTAATGTTACAATGAGACTCATCATTATCGTGTATTAATTGTATATAATCGGTATATAAATGAGTCATGTATTGTATTTTTTTAATTGATTTTATTTATACTTGATTTGTTTATTAATCATGTCGGGTCTACTCGTTTATAATTTTTTTTTTACTTTCGCTTCGTGTTCATGCTGGATTAACCAATCGTGTCACACCCTTAACTAGAAAATAGACATTGAAAAATAGGGTGAAAACAATAATGAACTCTTAAGTATGTATGAGTTGTGTATCATTTCAGTCATTATTCTTTTAATTATATCACTGTAATTAATCAAGTTTTTAATTTGTATTATTTTGATTCAATTAAAAATAACAAATGCACTAAAAGAAGTGATCACATGTGTCCACGCGTCAATCTTTTTCCAAAACCCTCGACATTCTTCTCTCTCTCTCTCTCTCTCTGTTGGTCCGAGCAGTCAACACCACCACCACCACCGTCATTATGAACATCTCATCTCTCCGTCTCGACTCCAACCCAATATCCACAGCTCGACAGAGATATGGCCGTGGGACCTACAGAAACAGTGGGCCACACAGGAGGGCCGTCGTGTGCTCGGTAAAGGCCGTTGCTTCTTCTTCGTCGTCGGCAGTGGTGGAGCAGGGGGTGAGTGAGGCTAAACTGAGTCGAATCGGGTCACTAAGTCAGGTCTCGGGTGTGTTGGGCTCTCAATGGGGTGATGAAGGTAAAGGCAAGCTCGTCGATATCTTGGCCAAACACTTCGACGTCGTTGCTCGCTGTCAGGTATGTGTACATGAATTCAATTTTTCTTGCAAAATTTAGGGTTTGTTGGATGTCATATGGAAAAGGTACGTAGTGTGTGTATTCTGAACTGGGTATTGGGTGTAATATGGAAATTGACTCATTCCATTTTTTTGTTAGATGTAAACTCAAAATTATGTATGAAAAGGTGAAGAAAATGTATCAAAATAAATAAAATTTAAAACTTACTCTAAAAAAGTCATGTTTTAGTTTAATTTGACTAAGTTCTATTGTTTTGTTTCAAGTTAAAAAAAATACTAAGAACAACACAAAAAGTAAATCAAATTTTAAGAAAAATAAACTTTACCTTTGTGGTGAATTTCTTTTTATTTTTTATTTTTTTTATCTAACGTATGATACCTGAAGAAAAGCCCAATCACCACCTTCTCAAATTTCCTTCAACACCCCCCCCCCCAACAAAAAAAAGTCAGTATTTAATTAGTGGGACAAAGGTATTGCATTTATTATGTTTTAATTATATGTCAATTGACATCATTTGCTTATGTATTATCTAAGTTTCATTAACGTATGTACAATTTCAATTTGTTTGTTAATTGGATAAATTTTATAAGGTATAAATATTGTGTTAATGTATTACAATGAAGTTGACTTTCGATTAACAAAAAACTATATTTAATGTTGTGCATCCATTACTATTGGTGGACTCCATTGAAGAGAAATTCTGGCTTTGCCTCTGCATACTTGGTCCCTGAAATAGGTAAAAATTACAATATTGTGGCCAAACAGATTTTATCGCCAACTTTTCCATGAATAGATATACTATAAGTTGTCAAAGCGTATTCTCTGCACGATTCTCTTTGTGATGTTCTTAATATGGACAAGGTAGAACATAGTGTGTTCAGTTCCCTTTCTTTTTTCATTCTACACGAATATTTCAAATGTCAGTCAGGTAAGGATACCAGCAGTGTCCATGCACATTTAGTATTGATTGATAGTTGCTTGTATATCATACAAATGTCACCTTATGATTTGTTGACCTGTAGAAGTTAGCATATGATGAGTGACTGTTCCCTTGTTGAATTGATGCATAAAATACTATTTTTTGGGTGGTGGCACAATTGTTGTCTGACACTGAAAAAAGGAAGTTTTTTTGATAGGACACTCGTTAAGGTAATCGACAGGGCATTTTTCCAACCTTTTACTTTTGTGTTCCTCTATATGTTTTTGTCCTAGCATAGATTTTCAGGTTTCATCGTTTTGAGTTTCTACAGGTAAAAACTGTGATTGACCTTTATTTGTTTCAAAATAAAGAAAAAGAAAGCAGTGCTTACATATGATTGGGAAATTGGGTGCTGTTGGGGAAACAGTAAATACTTAGCATCTGCAGAAAGCTGGGAGATGGTTTTAGTTCATTTGATTGGAGTTCCTCCAGACTGCAGAAAGACTTTCTTTTGATAGTTTTCTCAAATCCTTGCTATGAAACGTGGTTTACATAACTGTAGGGATTTTGTATATAATAAACCACCATATTATTGTGAGTTGCAATGATGTTTTGTACTCTGAAAAGCATTCAACATTACATGATGCCAGGGTGGAGCTAATGCGGGACACACTATTTACAATTCTGAGGGCAAGAAGTTTGCCCTTCATCTGGTTCCTTCAGGGATTCTTAATGAGGAAACACTCTGTGTTATTGGTAATGGAGTTGTGGTCCATCTACCTGGTTTGTTTAATGAAATTGATGGCCTCGAGTCTAATGGAGTTTCCTGCAGTGGAAGGATCTTGGTATCTGATCGTGCTCACTTGTTATTTGATTTTCATCAAGTGGTAGATGGTCTTAGGGAAGCCGAACTAGCTAATTCCTTTATTGGCACTACCAAGAGAGGCATCGGACCTTGTTACTCAAGCAAGGTTATCCGGAATGGCATCAGAGTAAGTGACTTGAGGCATATGGATACTTTCCCTCAGAAGCTTGATGTTTTGTTGTCGGATGCAGCTTCAAGGTTCAAGGGTTTTACCTATAGCCCTGAAATGCTCAGGGAAGAAGTCGAGAAGTACAAGAGATTTGCAGAGAGGTTGGAACCTTTCATTGTTGATACGGTGCATTATATGAACGAAGCAATCTCTCAAAAGAAGACAATTTTGGTGGAAGGTGGTCAGGCAACCATGTTGGATATTGACTTTGGAACCTACCCCTTTGTGACGTCCTCTAGTCCATCAGCCGGTGGAATCTGCACTGGTCTTGGTATTGCTCCTAGAGTTGTTGGTGATCTAATAGGAGTGGTAAGTGGATAATCCTATGACCACTTCTTTCCTTCAGAGTGCAAGAATAGTTTTTTCGTTGCTGCTTTCATGTTTGTGCGATGCTTTTTTGGGAACATATTTTATTTGATATTGTTGGACAGACACTCCAATAATTCGAATCTGAATAGAGTATTACTCAATTTGTTTCACGCACATTGAACCTGTTTAGCATGGAAAGTTTGGTGCCAACTGACATTTTCAGTGCAGGTTAAAGCATATACTACAAGAGTTGGTTCGGGCCCTTTCCCAACAGAAATCTTGGATAAAGGCGGTGACCTTCTCAGATTTGCAGGGCAGGAGTTCGGCACAACTACTGGTCGTCCTCGTCGTTGTGGTTGGCTTGACATAGTTGCGCTGAAATATTGCTGTCAGATTAATGGTTTTTCTTCACTTAATCTCACTAAACTTGATGTATTGTCGGATCTCCCTGAAATTCAGCTGGGAGTTTCTTACAAACAAATTGATGGTATGCCAATCAAATCATTCCCTTCAGATCTTCGTGTTCTTGAGCAGTTGAAGGTGAAATATTCTCTCTTTATCATTATCTTTTCCTTTCACCAATTGACTTAATTTTTAATGCTTATATTTTAGATCCTCTTGGATCCTGTAAAAGCGTATCATGATGCTTGCACCAAAGGTTTCTTTCTCCTAATGGGGAGATGATTTTTTTTTTTTTATTGTCAACCAATGATGTCGAGATTGAATTGTTAACTCCTTAGTTGCTTCGCCTTTGTCAGTAGCCTAAGGCACCAGTTGGGAGGGGGGATATTGTTAAAATGGCAATGGGAAATAACTTGTGACAATTTCTCTATTTACACAAATTTGCTTTTACCTTTAAATAATTTGTTTTTTGTTTATGCATTTGCAGGTGGAATATGAAGTTTTGCCTGGGTGGCTTTGTGATATTTCTTCTATCAGAAACTACTCCGATCTGCCAAAGGCTGCACGTCAATACGTGGAAAGGATAGAAGAACTAGTTGGTCTTCCCATCCATTACATTGGCATTGGGCCTGGACGCGATGCCCTTATATACAAATGAGTAGATCTCCCATGACTGTTACTCCTCCATTTTAGTGATGAAATGACACTTCAGGTACCGGAGTTCTTTATTCCCCTGTGCTTGGGATTAATATCTTTAAAACACAGTTACCAAATTGGTATTGGTTTGTGAAGGCTAATTTGTATCAGCTTTTTGGATTGTTATGAATTGTATTTGAGCTTCTGAAGTAGAAGTTAGGTCAGCTCCTGCAGTTTTGGATGATCTGATTCCAATGGAGTTCAATTTTTGCTTATGCCTTCAAGAATAAGTCACCTCCATTGATCGTAGTGGAAGTAGAAAGGTTTCTTTGTTATCAGAGTTTTTGTATTTTGTTTTTGGAACTCATGTTCATTCTTCAATTTTTGTGGATAGAACTTCAAATCTTCACGGGCTGGCTTTGGCAATTTTTCAAAGGAGAATTTTGGAACCTGTTCATGGAGGTGTTTTACTCATTTTCAAATGCACCTTGCAGGAGTAGCTTTTTCAAGGGGATATCCTTTTAGTTGTTCTCAATTGGAGATATATTCTTTCGATTTCGATCTCATTCTCCATAAAAAAAAATTGTGCTCTTGAGAAATATTGCCATTGTAAAAGAGGGGTTGAAATGGCTTCTTATTATGTTTGTGTCATGTGGCTATTTTTGAGGGTGCTGACAATGAAGTGCAAAGGGTGGTTTTGTTTTCGTTATTTTCAGTGTGATCGCAATGAAGTGCAGTACCATAATGTCCTATCTTGAACTAGAAGTAGAATATCTTACTCATTGCGGTCTCATTCTGTCCTTTCTTGAACTAGAAGTAGAACAGCTGACTTGGACTCGGTGGACACTTTTGACTTGTTAGTTGCAAGTATAAACATAGAGGGAGAGAGGGAGAGAGATCTATATGTGTGTATGAGAGAGAGTAATAAAGCTTGTTTTTTTTTTATGATCAAAGGCAATTATATCAATTACGTCAAAATCAACCATTTCCCCCCTCTTTAAATGCAATTATAATCACAACGGATAATTACTCCAGCAAACGAAATGCACCAATATGACAATAGAACAACTATATCCCTGTTTCAGCAAGCAATTTCTAATCCTTAACTATCAATTATTGTCAATGTAGTGATCCCTGTAGAGGTTTCGACGGGACCATAAGATACCTGCTTTCTCAGACAAGACTGTAGATCTGTACAAAAAAAAAAGATTTTTTTTTTTTTTGGGGGGGGGGGGACCCAAGCAGCAATCTAAAATGGGAAATGACCATAGAAGTACATAATTTTCTCTCTCCCGGACATAGCGAACATATTTTACAGATGCGCGCAAGCAAGTGCAATGACATGGTGCCGGAGGATTTTGCATCTCAATAAAAGATTAGCCTTATTTCAGGTTCAGCCTGAGGAGGGTTCCGCCCCATCATTGAGAGCACAGCAAACTGTGGCTTTATGATGCCCTTGATACACTCTAATATCTTCGCCTGTAGACATAGACCAAAGCCTTGCCGTTGTATCAGAAGAAGCTGCATGGATAAAAACTTGAAATATTTAGAACAGCGACAGATGGGGAACCCATACAGTTTGAAAGCACCTTTAGACTAAAGCAAAAATCTATAAAAATGGTTTCTCAAGCATTGAGACATCTTATGAGCCTCACTTCATAAATAGAACATTCAAATGATAGTGGATTTTGAACTGCATAACTTCAATATGTCATTGTGCTTTTCAACAAGGAAAGAGATGGTTCAAAGCCATCATATAATAGAGGATAAAACAGCTGTTCAAACAGAAGTGATTTAGGATTGTAAGTAGATTCGACATGATATTAGCATTCTCACATCTTGAAGAAGTTGTATGTAGGATGTAGGAGCTGCATTTGTGCAAAAGCATAATAGGCCTAAAACTATGATCTACAATAAAGTGGATATTCTCAACAAAAAAAAAGATGAAGTGGAATAAATGGTATCATAACTTGGATCCAAATCTTTGGGTAAGGTTACGGGTTCAGATAGGAGGGTAGCCATTTTGGGCAACTAGTGCCAAAGATCACGTCTATAGAGTCTATACTCTGTCTGCCCCTCTCAAAACCCTCCGTTAATAAGCAACAAATTGGGCAATGGTATTCTTTTCCCCAATTTAGATAATTTTTCTCTTTTCTGAAAAGAGAAAATGCCAGTGGCAACTAACTGAATAAAATAGCAGGCAATAAGCTATTCTGAATGGTTGTATGTACCCAAGGACCCGTCATTTGGGTCCTGGTTATATACTTGTTCACTCTTTATAATGAATAATGTGTTCGTTCTGAGGACCACTTGGCTTTGAGGTTTTCCCATACTTCCAGAGTCATACCTGTGATAAGATAAGCACCATCTACAGAAAAGACACAATCCCAAACCCAACGTTGATGTCCTGGAAAAACCAATAAGATTGATACCACTAGTATGAGAACTAAAAAAGTAAACAAAACAGAGTGAACATTTGGATGAGGCTCTGATACAAACCTAATAAAGTTTTCTCCAAGGTGAAGCCATCTACATTCCATATTTTCACAGTATGGTCTGCAGATGCAGTGGCTAGGTACCTAGAAAGAGCCATTTCAAAAATTGAATCCAAAAAAGAAATGTCTCTACACTAAGACTACCAATAGGATGAAAGCTGATATAAACAAATATTGGGGAAAAAAAAAGAGGGGGCGGGGGAAAGGCAAGTCAAGAGATCTAACCGATGGGGCTCACAGAACTCGGGTGACAGGAGACACTTAAGAATATATCCACCATGAGCTTGCAGCTTATGAAGTGGCTCAAAATTGGTCATAGTCTGCAACAGGACAAAATATAAGTTTTAAATAATAATTTCATAACTTACAATGAATATAACATCCAAGACTTATACTCATGAAAATAATACTTGTGTTCCTCGCAACAGGCGCCAAACATAGCATGTTCCACGGTTGTTAGCAGCCACGACCAAGCTTCCATCCCACATTACTGTCAAAGACCTTACAGCTGTATCGACCTCCGGCACCTGTGTTTACACCATAGGAAATAAAAAGATTTTGATACATAACTACCTCTTTAAGAGAGAGAGAGGGCACCAGAAAGCAAACATCCACATACCCACCAAATAAAATATAAAAAAGAACCATAGATTTTCACCAAGACAATGAAACAAATTTTTGGGCCCATCAAAGCACATAAGTTTTCTTATCAAAATATAGAGCAACAAAACATAGAAAAGCAAAAGACCACTTCATCAACTTTTGATTGTGACTCTGGTCTAAAGCAGGAGATGCAATATGTAGTGAAGGTACAGAACATCAGTGCATACCAACTCACAACTGCATGAATTTGCCGTCAAGTCCCATACTCGAATATTGCCATTTTGGTCCCCAGATATCAGTTCAGTCTGCAATAGCTCAAAACTACTGTTAGATAAGAATGTTAGACTAATAATCTCAAGCAGCATGGTATGTTACTTAAATGCGTAGAGAAGTACCAAAAACAGTAACAGAGTATTTAAAAGTCCAATTAGAAACATGTAGCAAAAAAGACAGAGAGTTATTAGTTCCTATTGCTTCAAGCTCTAATAACTTTGTACAGAGACAGACTAAACACATGGGAAGAAAGCAGAATGACATGGAGCCATAGCTGCTTTAAACATTCTACTCATCCAGTTTAAAGTGCATGCTTGGTCATTTTTACATCTTTAATCATAGACCTAAAACATTCACACCCAAGTCAACTTTATCCTGAGCTCGCGAAGTCAAGCTCCTGATAGAAAACCAGGCACAATTTGCCAATGTAAGGCAGTTTGATGAACAGTAAGTGCAACTAGAGTACAAAACAACTTAAAAATCGTATCAAGTGATTATCTTTTCATTTACTTCCACCCAATTCAGAGAAGTTTGTGAACCAAAATCTTTCTTCATGTTCAGTTAAGAGGATTCTACAAATACAACCAGAAATTGTCATAATTGGCCAGTTTTCTAGGGTTCCAACCTCTACTTAGATCGACAAATATGTGAGTTAGTGTATACCTTAGCGGAACATGCAATTAAAATTTCCAACAATTTGTACTCGCAAACAACAATACAATAAGACCACATTTGATTTTAAAAAGTCCTCACGAAAGGCGAAAAAGTTTACATCCATAAAACCAATTGAAAACCATGCTACACGAATGATCAGTTACATGACCTGATTTGGGTGCAGAACAACAGTATTAACAGCTGCCCGACTTTCATATTCCCTCTGACAACCTGGAGCCCTGCTTTCATTCCAAAGGAGAATAGATATAATTCCTATTTAATAATTTCAAAAAAAAAAAAAAAGGACTACATTTTCTGCATGATAATTAATGTACCTCAAATCCCAAATCTTTACCGTGCCATCTTCAGAACCTGAATACATCCAATTTCCATCACATTGAAACCCCACTGCCGTAACATTACTAGTATGTGAATCATAACTCATCACCTAACGTGAAGACAAAGAAAAGATTTAATCAGCTAAGTGGATTGCTTTGGCCCCATTTGGTAACGTTTAAATTTTTCGTTTTTCGTTTTTATTTTGATATTTAGAGAAAACATGAAAAAAAAAATGCGTTTGATAACTGTTTATATTTTTCGTTTCTGTCATCGTTTGATAAACGAGGGGCGATTTTCAAAAACCAAAAAAAGTCGTTTTTGGTTTCCGTT
>CM042196.1:2842936-2855308 GCA_023539305.1 Ilex asprella
GTGGAGGGGTGGCAAACAAAAAATGAATACACAAAACCAACAGCAAAAAGCATAAGATGATAGAGATGTACAGGCTGAGGGCTGTTCGAATTAACATCAAATAACCGAATGTGGGGATTTCCAGCTGCAGCCAAGTACTTCTTATCTGGCGTTATCTCAAGCCGATTAACTTGCTGTGCACATGACATGGTAAATAAGATTCCCCAACCAGAAAACAAAAACTAAATACGCATAAGAATCACTTCAAAAATAATTCCAACAAAAGTATGGATAATACCTTACACTAGGAAGCACACATACGAATATGGGATACAAGTATGATAAAGTTATGGCAATAAGACAAAATCTTAAACAGTAAGATATGAATACGACTAGAATATATAATATACATATATATTATAGGATTTTACTACAATACTAGGGGTATGAGGGATGAAGAAATAAAACAAGGCCAAAACTAAAATAATTTTATGTTGCTGACATAGGGACTGCTTATTTGGTGTTTTGAATCCAATGCTCTATGTAATTCTAAAGTTAAACATGTTTTCCCTTCCGAGAGTCCTCAACTTTTACTCTTAATTTAAACAAACTTCAATTGCTTTGACATGAGTCATAAAAACTCATTATTCAGGGCCAACAAATTGTAAAAATTTCACGAAACTTGTGACATATGTGATGTACATCCAAATGAACGTCTTGAAACAACGAATCCCCATTTATATAATTCATGGTTTCTACACAATCCACCCCACTAAGTATGAGGCGAATGTATCCACCGTGGAGATACATGTATCCAAGGTGTATCCGACAAGTATCTAACAATGATAAATATTTTATTAATTACTCGATACATATGAAAAGTATGTGATATGTATTGAATACGTATCCACGAATATCCGATACGTATCGAATACATCACCACGAACAAAATATCCATGCTTCATAAATCTTAAATGTTTCGAGTCTCTAAGTAATAACTGTAAATTGTGAAAACCATATTGAAACCAAAATTTTGGTCACTAACTCTAGATGTGATATGAAAACTCAAATTCCAAGAAAGATTGTTGCCTTCCATCTGACAATAAAAGTCAAATGCTAAAAGTTTAACAGAGTATGATCATGGATAATTGTGACTAGTACCCACTTCCATAGCATGTAGAATTTCATCCTAATGTGCATTATGTTCCTCCATTTACACAAACAAGCCAGCGAGGCAAATGCAACATGTTTGAGCAAATAGAGGAGCTCCAATGCAGCTCAATTTAACTAGTCTGGTTAAACCTCAAAAGCCCATAGATGAGGGAAGCTCGGGTTAGGACATAACCCAGCGATTTATTTGCACTACTAATCGTCCAAACCAATGAAATTTTCTTATCAACCACCAGTATAAAGCTTTATGGAAGGATAAAACACATAAACATTCTCGCCACATATCTTCCAGCTAATACAATGACATATTTAATGTGAAAAAATCAATGCTCCAAACACAAACCCAAGCTATCAAATTTACCATTCTTTCCAATGTTAAATGGTCACTGCGGTCCTATGAATTTTCAAAACACTCGTAGCCTATTTTTTTTTTTTTTGTAAGAAATTGTAACAAATCACTTGTAAGCAAAGCATCATCCACATGCTAAATCTCGGCACAAATAATCAACGTGTCAAAATAAAGAATTTCAGCTGGGATTTTACTGCATCAACCATCCAATCACCCATCTTCCAATCCAACAATATTCAATCTCTTCCGGCCACACATTCATACACATGTACACATTTCCATTTCCAAAAAGTAGGAATATCATACCAAACAAAAATGAAACAGCTAAAAAACTGTGAAGTTACGTACTTATGGATTCACCCCATCCCAACAAACAATCAAGAAACACACACTCACACACACACATATGCATAAAGAATGTGTTCATATCAGACAATATTGAAACCTAATAAAAATCAGGATTCACCGACTTACAGATTCTGGGTATTGAATGGTCCGATAGCACCGCCCGCTTTTGGCCTCCCAAAACCGAATAGTGTGATCATAGCTTGCCGTTGCAAGGATCACAGATGGTTGACTCATCCTTAATTTCCCTCCTAGCGAAAAAAAAAACAAAAATCAGATACTTAACTATACAAAGCAATCAAAAACTGATGAATTTCAATCAAATACTGATTGATATAAGAAATTACAAAATAAAATGTGGATATAAAGCAAGGTTGTTATGATCTTACCTCAGAATCTTGTGTAAGGTTAGATCATTGGTGAAGACATTTAGGGTTTTTGCAGAATGCAAAGAGAATGGGTTTGAATGTGAAGACAAGAGAATTTGGAGTCAAGGGTTTACGCCATATTTGGGGTTTTTGGCTGCTGAGTCGAAGGTGGTGATGGTGGTTCCGAAGCCATAGTCAGGACTCAGGAGTGAGTTCGATTTCACAAAGTTCAATTTTCAGATTTTCTTTTATAACCCGAAATTTTCAAAATTCTTATTTTATATTTTCAAAAATTAAATTTTTTATATTAAAATTGACAAAAAATTTTTTTTGTTAGCTTCCGTTATTTTTTCGTCAAAAGACAAGACAACTCATTGGCATTGACAGAAAAGTTAACAAAAGAATCACATTGCAACATTTTTAATACATTGAGGGTATAATATATAAAATTTAATTTTTAAAAGTATAAAATAAGAATATCAAAATCTTTTTAGGGTACAAAATATAATTTTTCATTTTTTTGCTTTTATTCATAATGGGCCTGGGGTCCTGTCAACCTAGGTATGGGCCTTGATTCATTTTCTTTGTTTCCTTTTCTCTTCCCTACAACTTACCTTTGAAAGTTACAAACTTGTGCTTCCCATGATAAGTTTATGGTACTAAAAAATAATTTTCTGTATTATATTAGAAAATTAACTTTTAGGGTTGAGTGACATATTTCCGGTATCAATTGTGTGGTACTTGGGATTGATTCAAAATATCCCAAAATCCTGTAACTTGACTCTAAAAGTTAGTCTTTGATCGAGCCAAATTTTTTCGATAATCTTGACACCAAAAAATTATAGTTTAAAAGATAAATTTCGGTATCGTTTCTCATTCAGTTTCAGAGTCAAACCTCTCCTTCATGGCAAATTCCACCACATCTGCACTAAAAACCTTTGATCATTACATCCCTAGTATGATTTCAACTTGCACTTTGACAAGTTTTTTTTTTTTTTTGATCAAAGCACTTTGACAAGTTTGAAGTGCTACTGCTACACATGTTTTTTTTTTTGTTTTACTTTTCTTCTTTTGGGTGGCTGTAGTTGTTTACGATATAGGGTCTTTTAGTTGTTTAGAATTCGCCCAATATTCTTTTGTTTCACACTGTTTTTGCTATTGTTTATTGATTCTTTCGCGGTTATTTAAGTGGCATTTGATAATATTTTGTTTTGTTTATATTTTGATTTTTGTTTTAGCTTTCAATTTGTTTTGAATTTGTTGTCGATATTTTTAAACAAATAACATCTAGGGTGACTATTCTATTTTTAATTTAACAAAAAAAAAATGCAATTGGTTCACAAATAAGATTCATATTTTCCTCAAGAGTAATGCTACACTGACCAAATTTAGAACACAAATGACATGATAGCTGAGTTGGGCTTCTTTATTTGGTGGCCTGTTATTTGGGTCCCAATAAAAATTTTAAATAATATGCTGCCATGTCATTTGGGTTCCAAATTTGGTCAGTGTAGCATTACTCTTGAGGAAAATCTGTATTATACATACAAAACAATTAATTTCTTAAGGAGAGGACTTGAGAAGTCTTCTCTCCCACTAAGTAGTTTCTACATTTCCATTGGAGGCTGCATAGAAAAAATCCAACAATCGTTGAATCTAACAAAAGAATATTGAAATGCGCCTCTAGTCCTCGGATATCAAACTATCCGTGAGCTGCAAGTGTTTAAGTTGATGCATATTGTGCTTATGTATGTTTGGTTAACTTCATTCTTTCTTAGTAATATTTAACTCTATATTAATGAGATTGAGCTTTAGAGAAACTCATATTGTTGAGTGTTTCTATGCAATCCTTATGTTTTTCTTCTTATATTACTATTATTGGACTGTTATCACCGTTAGTGTTTCATGTGCTCAACTACGAATTGTGGAAGATGTATTATCAAAAAGGAAGATGAATGTTATTGCCTTCAGTGTTTCTACGAAGATGCTACTAATTTTTGAAGGGTGAAACAACATCGACGGTGATCTATCGTTAGACTGGACATTATATGCAATCCCGGGAGAAGGACAAACTGGCTGAGGGTTGGTATTAAAATGGTGTGCTTACATTATTAATGTAAGTCTATAAGCATGGGTATTGATAAACCCTTAGGCACCCATGAATGAACACAAGTATTGGTAAGGTTTTATCTCTTAATACCATCCCAAATACTAGAAGAGTTGTGAAAATATTGTGATATTGAGTCGTATGAAGAAAGTTTAAGCTTAGTTCTTAATTCTTAAAAGAGTTCTGGCTATTTTTTTTTAAAATATAAGGAATACTGCAATTTATACATTAAAATTTGATATAATTTGTTGATCTAATAATGCGTATAATATACTAGTATTATTATAACTAAAGCACTAACACTAATAAAAAATACTACAACTCTTACTGATTATAACTAAGTTCAAAATTTTGGTTTCAAAAAAATTATTCAAAAACTTTTTAGAGGGTGAAATTTTTTAAAGAAAATTATTTTTTAAAAATTTTCAAAAATACCCCAATTTTTTTCAAAATTGCACTAGGGCAGTTGCCCTTGTTGTAAAATGTCCAAATATGTTCACAGATCTACAGATGCTGAACCAGAGCTCCTCAAGGTCAGCTGAGGAACTAAACACAGCAACTGGATAAGTCTTAGTTTTGTGGATATAATGATGGTTTTTTTTATTCAATGGAGTTGATCATATTTTGAGTTGATTTTTTTTTTTTCAAATTCACTGACTTCTGAAGCAAAAGCTTGTCGGACTCGAAGGAACTGCTGACAAATTTTTCCTCCAATTGGCACATGTGAGGGTGGAGAAGGTAGGAGACTCAAATTCGTGACGTGCAAGTTGCAATGACCGTTTTTTGTTTGGCCATGCCAAGTATTCATGCTCAAGTATAGCGTTGAACTGCAAATTTTGGATCGCCTAACTCATTTTCTTTCTATTTTTCATTTCGGTAAATCAAGTATGTTGAGTTAAGTGAGATTTAATGTGTACAAGTAGGTTCGTGACTCATTGACGGTGGATGATGTGCCTAAAAAATAAAAAGTACAGAAGGGGATGTAAAGCCATTTGTTTTGCTTGAGCAGCCTTTGTTCTGTTGGGATTGATGCACTGCTCGAATGAATTAAGGAGGAATTTTTCTACTAAAATGGGATCGTTACTGTTTTCTTCTCTATTCACTGGACCATTTAAATACAAGGTTAGTCTATGGTATGAAATTTTTTTTGGGGTACTGCTCTCTAAAAATCACAATTTTCGAAAGTCAATTTATATTTTTTAATGAACAAATTACATCTAATTGAACATAATAGAGATTCTTAATATCTATAATATAAAACAAGATAGACTTCAATAAATTTATCCGACGGTCTCAAATAAACTCATTCAACGCGCACCGATATCGCTCTCAAAATCATTCACATTGTACCGTGTTTTCAGACATAAATTACCTCTAGCAAGAAAAATATAATTGATTATTACAAGCGGATCATAACTTTTTGAATAGTCAAATTACACTTAATCGACTATAATTAAGATTATTGTTAATGAACGATCATAATTTTTTGAGTTATAACTTAACTTTTAAAAATTATATATGTATTTTTTGTGATCGTTCATAACATTTTATGCTCTATAAATAATTAATGATTTTGGTTAGGGCACAACATAAATTACTCTATTTTGACAACACACCACAACCCCATTTAATATATAGTTGTACTATGAGAAGTTTTTTTTTTTTTTATCTTTCTTTATTAGATATTGTATGAATCTTTTGTAGCACTTTGCGATTTTTCAACTTAATTTATATACCATAAAGATAAAGTGAGTTTTTTTATACGGGCACATCTATGGCGAGTTTGGTCAACAGTGAAAGAAGTAATAGTTCTGGTTTACGGATTATTAGTATCAGTATATGACACGATTAATAAAATTGTCGAATTAGTGTCAACACATCTCTCACGTTTAATAAAATAGATATTAAATTGGGTAAAAATCATAGTTAATCCCTAAATTTTGTCTTTAGTTTCGATTTGGTCTATGAACTCTTAATTGTTTCAATTTAGTTACTCAATTATCCATTTTATCTTAATTGAGTCATTTCATACATTTTCATCGTTAGATCAACGCCGAAATAGATCATATTGGACTAGTTTTCAGTTGATCTAACTAGTAAAAATTGATGGAAAGACTTAATTAAGGCCAAATTTATAGTTTAGAGACTAAATTGAGACAGTTGAAAGTTCAAGAACCAAATTAAAATCAAAGAGAAAATTCATGGACCAAAATCCTATTAAGTTAGTATTAAGGAATACTCAAGCTTAAAATAACAAGACATGAATATGACGCTATATAGTAAAGGTGTCAGGTGACAATCTTAACCCCTTAACCATCAATTCGTCAATAAATAAATAAGTTGGATACCTATATTAATTAACTAGATGGTAACTCGAGCCTGAAGGCACAATGCAATGTGAATAATTTTGAAATGAATGTTAGTGGTCGTTGAATGAGTCTATTTGATACCGTTGGATGAGCTTATTGATGTGAGTTTTAAATGAATTGGGTAATATGATTCATTTCAATTAAACGGGTTAAAATAGATTACAAATGGGTATCCATTGAGTTAAATATTTATCTTTCTATTGAATAACATAAGTAATAAATCAAATAAATATACTAATACACTAAAAAATACACACACACTAATATACCAAAAAATACATATACACTAATATACCAAAAAATACACACATATTAGTACACGTGCCCATGGCCCCACAACCCGACCTGACCCATGACCCACAAGTTGACCTGACCTAGTATGTGTATTTTGGTGAATAGTGTATGTGTATTTTGATTTTTTTATTAAATGTGTTTGTTTGTTTTGTGTGTTAGTATATTTGTGTGTGTATTATTGGTATATAAGTGTGTATATTTTTTGTATATATTAGTGTGTGCATGTATTTTTAGTGTATTAGTATGAGTTCATATTAAGAGTTTTAATTATTTTATGGATTAATGAGTTTAATCCAACTTATTATAAATCCAACTCATCATAACTCATTTAATACGTGAGTGAAAAATTGATTAGATTTATTTTGATCCAATTCAATTTAATTTAACCCATAACCAACCCAACCCAACCATTTACCATCTCTATTACGTAGTCTAGATGCAAGTCACAAGTCTAGTTGAGCAAGTCACAAGCCTAGTGCAAGTGCTACTTATCGATAATATTTTTTAAGAGCAATGCTACATGAATTTAAAAATTAGACTTAAAAAATTGACTTGATAATTCTAACCATTGATTTCACTGTAGGTCCCAACATTTATTGGGATCTACTACTTATTCAATGGTTGAGATTATCAAGTCAATTTTTTAAGTCTATTTTTTAAGTCCATCTAGCATTACTCATTTTTTAAACCGATGTGACATGAAGTTCGCCAATAAGTTGTGTTGTTGTTACTTGCATCACTAAATCTAAACAAAATAAATTATGCAATTATTCATATATTATTGATACTGACGTTTTTCAATTAGTTATTGTTTAATCTTAATCAAATCTTTATACAAGTGGACATTTAATATATTGCTGGTGAAATTAAAAAAAAAAACCCCTTTAGTTGTTGTTCATATCCATCTACTTAAGTTGAAGTCTCTTGTAGTATCTTACCTTTGGAAACCGACTATCTCCCCCCCTCTCTTGTTGGCTTTCATCTGTGTGCAAACAAACCCCCATTGCATGAAAATGAAGTGCCAACATTTCTGCCGTAAGGACCATTCACTGATTCTCAAAGAAGTGCAAGAGAATGAAAGTGAGAGAATTATTTGCTATATGTGTGAAAAACCAATCTTTGAGGAGTCTATGTATAGTTGTGGCTTGTGTGATTACTTTCTACACAAAAGATGTGCGGAACTCCGCATGGAGATTGATGACCCTGTGCATCCCCAACACCGTCTCACCCTCTATCCAGGTCGACCTTATGAATATCCATGTGAAGAATGTTATTGTTACAATGAAGAGCATTGGGATGAAGCCTATAACTGTTATAGTCATTACAAGTGTGATGTATGTGAAAAAGTATTAGAACTATTCAACTACTGCTGTCTTCCTTGCCAATTTATCATCTGCATATCATGTTTCTTAGAGGGGCGCGCGATAACACACAGAAGTCATGAGCACCCAATGGTCGTCATATTTAGACCAGCATCGTTCTATTGCAATGCTTGCGGCACAGAAGATAAAGACTCATCTTATTTTTGTCAGCCCTGCCGTTTTTGGATTCATGAGACTTGTGCTTCATCACCGACCACCATCTTCTTGGGTGATCACCAGCACCCTCTCACCTTCACAAAGCAGCACTTCGAGTTAACCAATTTCAAACACAATTGCGATTTATGTGGTAAGCTCATTGCCAAACATCTTTGGGCTTATTACTGCGGCCCATGCAGATATTTTGTTCACATCAAATGTGCAACTTCATATTTAGAGCCAGAGAGGTTAGTTTAGTTATTTGGTCTCGTTCTCGTCTCCTATTCCCCAACCCTCTCTCTCTCTCTCTCTCTATATATATATATATGTTTAATAAATTCGTTGCAGTGATATTGTGATTAATTGACGACTAAAATTTTAATTCTAAATTGTGTTGTTTCAGAGTGGGTGAAAGTGAGAAAAAAGTTGATGAACTTCTCGACAGCAATTTGATCCATTTACCAGTGACAGATTATTTCTTAGATTTCATAAGAGATTTTGTTGAGAAGTTGAATCTTGAAAAGGCAGAAAGAGAAGCAGAGGTCACCCATTTTAGCCATGAGCACCCACTGACTCTTTCCGATGTGCAGGGAAACAATGAGATCAAGGATGACAAAAGACTATGCAACGCTTGTGTGCAACTAATCTCTCGTCCATTTTACAGTTGCAGTCAATGCAAAAATTACTTTCTTCATTCAAGTTGTATCAACTTACCAGCCGAGCTGAAACATCCTAGTAAATGTCTCTACTTAACAGCCGAGCTGAAATATGGTAGTCATCTTAAACACCAGCTGCTCTATTTGTCTTCTTGCCACAAGATATATGAGTACTTTTTGTGCCACTTGTGCTACACATACAACAATGGATTCTTCTATAAATGTCGAGCTTGTGGATTCTGTGTCGACGTCAAATGTGCTTGCTTAGGTGATGCGTATGCACATAAAGCCCACAAGCACCCCTTGTTTCGAATCGAAAATTCAAAGCCACGTATGTGCAATGCATGTGACAATTATTACTTTTGGGATGGATTTGGATGTGATATTTGTAAGTTCTATATATGCTTATACTGTTCTTTGCTCCCTGATACCTTGAGTCATAGATGGGACAAACACCCTTTCACTTTGAGTTACCCCCCATTTAGTGACCATCCAGATGAATTTCACTGTGAATATTGTGAGGATGAAATAAATCCAAAGCTCTGGATCTATCATTGTAGTGATTGTGATCAGTCTTTCCATCCTAAATGTCTTCGTGATCTCAACTATAACATCAAGTCTGGTGGCACTGTTCAAGTTGAAGATCATCCACACCCTCTCACGTTCCTTCAAAAGAAGATTAAGAAGTCCAAGTGTTGTAGGTGTGACATTTCTTGCAACTGAGTATTAGAATGTGAAGAATGTAATTATACGATTTGCAGAGAATGTTGCGATAGATCCTTTAAATCTTGCTCTTGGTGAAAATTTTGGTTTTTGGGTGGAGCATGGAAATGTATGATTAGTTTGAGGAATGAATGATTCGTTGGAGAATTTGTAGTCTATTCAAACTTAAGACACCTTGGAAATCATAATACGAGGAAGATAGATTTTTTGATTGTAAAATAATCTATAAAAATTATAAAAATATTTATTAAAATAATAAAAATTAGAGATATAATACCAAAATTATTACTTCCGTAGAATAGTGAAGTACTAGTTCTTTAGTTTGCAATGGCCAATTTTCTTCTTGGGTGTTGTAACTGGTGTCTGCTTATTATCAAAAGAGGCTCAAACTTTGATGCATCACTATGCAACCGGTAAGATTCAAATATCGATGACAATCACTATGCAACTAATGGATAACTCTTTAAAGCACTGTAACCATGGCTCTTACTGGCCGTCCTTTTGTGTGTAGAGGTTTTTCTATCTGCTAGGTCAGATGTTTTTTGTCTTTTCTAGGAGCCTTTCACTAGTGAAAGTTTTGGTTTTATGTACTTTACTTTTTTTTTTTTTTTAAATCGAAGTGTTCGAATTAATTTGTACGTATTTCAATTAATTTTTTTTTTGATTCAGTCAAAGACAAGTCATTTATATCGTGACTAAGACATTCATAAGAATAAACTCCTTATAACTTGATCTCTAATAACCGCAAAAATTTAAAATCAAAATATCAAAATTTATAATTCTTCTCGATTATCATTTCAAGTACCGATTCAGTTGCTTCCTTTTGTACAGTCACTACTTTTCTTGATCTGATTTCTGCTTTCGTACATTGGGCATCTTTGTTTTTGGGATTTGTTTATTATTAGATGTATATGTCCGTCTGGATTCCAAAAATTTTGTGTAAATTCCAAGACAACAAAAGAATCAAATTAAGAAATTCACCAACTAAACTTAACAAAATCTTATCTCAATGTTTTTAGGATCGATTATATGAATCATGTTTCGTTATTATATTCATTGGATTCATATTCATGTTTGATCTGACAAGCTTTATGCTAACTATCAACTACTTAATGTAACCGACCTCCTCTTTTATTTGAACTTGGGATCCATTGTGCATAGAAGTATACAATAGACAAGTACTGAATCTAAAAGGTGAACTATTTACTCCGACTTCTATAAAAATAGACAAGTATTAGTAATTGCAAATACAAAAAATAAAGAAAAACCCAACCATTTCGATCTAATATTTAATATAGAATAATTTAATGGACATAACACAAAAGGAAGGCAAGTTAACTATCGATAAATCACTTTGGCATACTCAAGGTGAAGGTTCATGTCACTGTGCTTTATTCCTACAAAGTATCAAGTACAAATGTGATAAATATCCTCTTACGTACCTTGAGTTGGTCTCTTTTTTGTGATCATCTAGATGAATTTTACTGTGAATATTGTGAGGATGAAGTAAATTCAAGGTTTTGAATCTATCATTGTCGCCATTTGTTTTGCTTGAGCAACCTTTGTTGTGTTGGGCTTGATTCATTGGTCGAATGAATTAAGGAGGATTTTTTCTACTAACATGGGATCGTTACCGTTTTCTTCTCTATTCATTAGACCATTTAATTACAAGGTTCGTCTATGATATGATTTTTTTTTTTCGGTGCAGCTCTAAAAGTCACAGTTTTCGAAAGTTAAATTATAATTTTTAATGGACAAATTACATCTAATTGAACATAATAGAGATTCTTGATATCTATAATATAAAATAAGACAGATTTCAATAAGTTTATCGGACAGTCTCAAATAGACTCATTCAACAGCCCAAAATCATTCACATTGGACCATGCATTCAGATATGAATTATCTCTAGTAAGAAAAATATAATTGGACTTCTCTCTGTCTCCCTCAGCCTATCTATTTATGTGTGTGTGTGTCTATATATATAGATTATATAATTTGGAAATAATAGATTATATTTGATTTCAATATGTGTTAAGGTAAGCTTAATTAATACAAATCTTGATATAAAAAAATACAAATATATTATATTGAGTAATTTAATTATTTTTTAAATCATAATTATTATGAGAATTGGTGGGTTTAAATTATGAGTTTAAACTTTTTTGGATAGATAATTATTAGTACAATTAGGAAATTAAAATTTAAGTGTTAAAATAAATGAGGGATAAATTTTTAGTGTAAGAAAAAAATATTTAAATTCTCAAATTTAATTTTAGAGGGTATTTTTGGTATTTTAAAAATTATTATCGATGACACCAACTTTGACGATTAAGTGTTCTAACGTCTGTTAGTTGGAAGGGATGTGACTGTTACAAGTTATTAATATCAAGGGAGGTTGATGTTGTTTTTAAAATGTGAAGAGATATCCGTGTAACAAAATCAAATATTAGGGGGTGTGAGTAATATTTACCCAAAGTTATATATATATATAT
>CM042196.1:2855408-2869873 GCA_023539305.1 Ilex asprella
GAAGGCCTGTGAACTCAAAACCGAAGGGTGACTCAATTTGGGGGTTTCATTGCTCTGGTCTTGTGGCGTCAAATCTGAATTTTTGATATACATCGATGATCACTATTATTAATGCATCTATAAGAGATTCATCAAATGTGATGATTGAAACACAAATTGTGAATGCATTTGTGCTTGTGGATTGAATTTGAGTTGAATTTCGCCTAATTTCAATTCGATTTAGAATAATACTATTTGGACCTACAAATTTGACCTAATTTGTTGATTTAATAATGTAGTCTCATAGGAATCATTGGATTAACACCAAATTCCAATGTTTGATGGGGTCTACAGTGAATTAGGTCCGTAAATTATGTCAATAAATTAGGTCTCAATAGCATTGCTTTTCGATTTAGATATAAAGACTCAAATCCAATCCAAATATCTCATAGATTTTTAGTTCACACCTAGATTGATCCATTTTGAATTGAAATCTGATGAAAATTTTTGATTCAATACCAATTACTCAATTAAAATTAATTTGAGCAAATTATATTCAAACTTCAACCAGATCTAGTCAAATAGTCACTTAACTTCTTTATATATCTTTACTAGCGACGTCTCATGTGATGCACGGTATTTTCAATCTCTCCCATCACAATTTTACTATCGTTACTGCAAATCCCACCCTCTCCCTCACCTTCACTCTCCATTGCCACCCCTCATCCCCCCCCCCAAGCCCGACCATGACCCTATTCTTTTTGGAAAATTACCTTTCATTGCCGAATTAAGGAGATTGAAATAAAGTACTTGTGTGGGAATAGTTACATAAGCCATACAAAAATGATTTAATTTGACAAGATCAATACATTGTTATTAAATAATTTAAAAATAAATACCAATAGACATTGCTATATATCACATACTAGGTACTACCAACGCCCCATGCGATAAATACCAATAGACATGATATAACATATTTGGATTCAAATTCTCAATGAAAAATATCAATTCATAAATCTTCAATGAGATTCGAATTTTAATCGGATCATAAACAACCTTGAATAATTCACCACGTCATTATTTTCTTCTTAGGACATATTTGTCGATCTATAACAGCATTTATAATCCTTAACCTTTTAAAACCCAAATTTAAATTTAGGGAAAAAACTCTTAAAAATCTTCTTCAATGTTAGACCATACCTATATCAAATTAAGAGAGATTTTTTTTTTACTCAGATTAAGGAAAACTCATATTCATTGTCAAATCTTTAATACCGAGATTTCATTCTCCTTTAAAGATTCAATGATCATATTTCACCTGTTTTTAAATTTGAGTTTTTCTTTATTTAAATTTGGGTTTTTTCTATTGAAGAGGTCTATACTAAATTAAACTTGTTACTTCTTTTATTTTTTTATTCAAATTTAAATAAAAGTTTGAGTTTTTATTGAAAAATGATCTAACAGAGACACACAAACACATACAAATGTGTGTAAGTACGTATATTTAATCTCTCCTTGAAATCTACGCGTCCTAGAATTAAATGCCAACTCATTTTGAACATATACAAAGATTAAAAGCGGGAATAATTGTGGTTAAGGTCCCTACAACCATGTAAAACAACTAGCAAGTTGTTGACCGTTAATGTCTAGAATTCTAAACTTGTCACTTTCTCTCGGTAATAATGCTTAATAAAAAAATGAGAAAAGAGGGTAGGTGGCTTAGGGTAATGAAATAAAGAAATCAATTCATCCCAGCAGGTTCAATGATTCAAGATAACAATAATTACGGGTTATCTCATACGTTTAGATGTGTGTGAGTATTTAATCAATTCCACAGCCCTCACCTGGTCACAATTGTCCAGTGTGAGTGGTTTGTGGGTCTCATTTATTAAAAAAAAAAAAGATAGCAATAATCATCGATTAGGCCACCAAAATATAATATAAAACGACTAGCAAATGAAAAAGTTGTCAAGTGGTTTACACATATGTAAGGTACAAAGAATTCTGAATAAGTCTGTCAGTTTACCGACAAATAAAAAAGGCTCGGGAAGAAATAACTTATAAGAAAAGACTTTGGGAAAAAACAAATTATAAGAAAAGACTTGGTAAGACTGTTCTTTTCTTCACCTAATCCTTTGATATTAAATTATCCAAATCAAGTTTGGTTCACGGATTATTGTTATTGGTATCCATGACACGATTACTAAAATTATCGAATTATTATCAAGATATCTATAGCGTTTAAGAAAATAGATATTGGGTAAAAATCATAGTTTGTCCTTAAGGTTTGTTTTTAGTTTCAATTTGGTCCATGAAATTTTAATTGTCTCAATTTAATCCTTCAATTTTTGTTTTAATTGAATCATTTCGTACATTTTCACCGTTAAATCAACGCTAAAATAGATTAGACTAGGTTAGTCTCCACCTGATCTAACGGTGAAAATTGATGAAAGGAGTTAATTAAGATGAAATTTATAGTTCATAGATCAAATATAGACGATTGAAAGTTCAAAAATCAAATTAAAACAAAAGACAAAGTTCATGGACCACAGCCCTATTAAATTAGTATTAAGGAATACTCAAAATAACAGGACATGAATATGACACTATCTTTAGCTTTGATGCTAGTCACAAGCCTAGTTGAACAACTTTGTGTTTTTATCTATATATTAGTGCCACCTATCGATAATATTTTTTAAATTGATGTGACATGAAGTTCTGTGTGATTGTTGTTACTTGCATCACTAAATCTAAACAAAACAAATTATGCAACTATTCATATATTATTGACACCGATGTTTTTCATTTAGTTATTGCTCAATCTTAATCAAATCGTACACAAGTGGACATTTAATATATTGCTGGTGAAATTAAAAAAAAACCCTTTAGTTGTTGTTCATATCCATCTACGTAAGTTGAAGTCTCATGTAGTATCTTACCTTTAGAAACCGACTATCTCCCCCTTCTCTCTTGCTGGCTTTCACCTGTGTGCAAACACCCACGCATGATAATGGAGCATGAACATTTTAGCCATAAGGATCGTCCACTGATTCTCAAAGAAGTGCACGAGAATGAAAGTGAGAGGATTATATGCTTTGGGTGTGAAAACCCAATCTTAGAGGACTCCATGTATAGTTGTGACTTGTGTGATTACTTTCTACACAAAAGTTGTGGGGAACTCCCCCGGGAAATTAATGACCCTGTGCACCCCCAACACTTGCTCACCCTCTATGCATCTTCGCCTTATCGATATTTTTCGAACTACAGTTGTAGTGCATGTCGAAAAGTTTTTGATCGGTTCAACTACTTTTGTAGTTCTTGCCAATTTAACCTTTGCATGTCATGTTTCTCAGAGGGGCGCACGATTATGCACACAAGTCACGAGCACCCAATGGTCGCCATATCTAGACCAGCATCGTTCTATTGTAATGCTTGTGGCACTAAAGATAAGGACACATCCTATGCTTGTAACACCTGCCATTTTTGGATTCATAAAACTTGTGCTTCACTACCTAGCACCATTAACCTTGGTGATCACAAGCACCCTCTTATCCTCGTCAAGGAACACCTCAAGTTAACCAATTTCAGACACTACTGCAATTTATGTGATAAGCTCATTGTTGAAGATAGTTGGGCTTATTACTGTGGCCTATGTAAATATTTTGTCCATCTAAAGTGCGCCACTGCATATTCAAAGCATGTGAGGTAAGTTCCCTCCACCCCCGTGTTTAACGAATTCCTGACTATGATATTGTAATTGTTAACCCAAATTTTAATTCTAAATTGCACGGTTTCAGAGGGGGTGAAGATGAGAATAAAGCCGTTGAACTTCTTGACTCCAATGTGATCCATTTACCGGTGACCGATGGTTTCGGAGATATCATAAAAAAAATTGTTGAGCAGCTGGACCTTGAAGACAGAGAAAGAGAAGCAGAGGTAAAACATTTTAGCCATGAGCATCCACTAACTCTTTCCGATGTGCAAGGCCAGAATGAGATAAAGGATGAAAAAATATTATGCAACGGTTGTGTGCAACCAATCTCCAGTCCATTTTATAGCTGTAGTAGTCATTGCAATTACTCTCTTCATTTAAGTTGTATCAACTTACCGGCGGAGTTGCAACATCCTAGTCACCTTAAACAGCCGCTCTGTTTGTTTCACTTCGACAAGATCTATCATTCCTTTCGGTGCGACTTGTGCCAAACATACAGCAATGGATTCTTCTACTATTGTGAACCATGTGACTTCTTTCTCGACATCAAATGTGCGTGTTTAGCTGATGAAGTTTATGCACATAAAGCTCACAAGCACCCTTTGTATCGAAGTGAAGGTTCGGAGTATGAGTGCAATGCATGTGCCGATACTATCTCTGGGATTAGATTCGGATGTGATGATTGCAATTTCTATATATGCTGCAGTTGTATTGTACTCCCACATATTATCAACCACAAATGGGACAAACATCCTCTCACCTTGAGCTATCCTCCTTATTATGACCATCCAGATGAATTTCATTGCGAATATTGTGAGCTTGAAATAAATCCAAGGTTCTGGATGTATCATTGTCACGATTGTGATCAATCATTTCATCCTAAATGCGTCGGCAATATTGAGAGGAACTACGCGTATGGTGGCACCGTTCAAATTATGGATCACCCTCACCGCCTTATGTTGCTTAAAAATAAGAATCCGTATTCCAAATGTTGTAGCTGTGGCAAGCAAACCACAGTCTTATTAGAATGTCTAGAATGTAATTATCTGATCTGCACAGTTTGTGGAGATAGATCATTCATATCTTGCCCTTGATAAAAATATTTGCTCTTGGGTGGAATTTGGAAATGTATGATTAGTAGGAGAATTTTTTTGTCCACTCACAGTTGTATCTGTACGAAGAAAACAAAATAGTTTTAAAACAGTACATATTTCTTCCATCATTCATGCCAACAATTATGCCTGTCAACAAATTGGATTCGTACCGGATCTCAATCAATCCGAATCTTAATCCGTTAAAAAAATTGAAGTCAAATTTGATCCAATAATTTGACTGAAATTTGAATTAATAATCAGACATCCGATGAGATAATTCGATTTGATCAGATTAAAATAATTTTCTACAAAATTACCTCAAACAATAAAAAATTTCACCAAATTATTGTTAAATTTCAATTTAGTTTCATCAATAAATCACCCAATTCCAATAGTTCTAATTTAATTTCATCATCTATCTACCTAATTCAACAACAAAAAGTGAAAAAAGAAAATATTGATAATATCCTAGTGCAACCTATTGATAATATTGTTAATTGACGTAGCATGAAGTTCACCGATATGTGTTACTTGCATCATTAAATTTAAACAAAAAAACTAATATCTATCATTGTTATACAACAAAACATAATTATCAGATATTTTCTTCGTGTAATACTAACAATTAAGTCTGTTGTAACAAAGTCAGATTTTTCATGTTTCATGCTAACTCAATTCAAGTTGTAACAAACGTGTTACATCGTTCATCCTAACAAGTTATGCTATTTTTAGATACATTGGGTTCATAGCATGTAAAATATTGTCAAAAAGAAAATCCGAGTTATTTACCTATCGTAATTTTGAAACATACTTACTAAAAAAACGACAGTTTTAAACATATTTTATTAAATTATGACACTTTTTAAAATGTAGAGTCAAAAATCTCGTTTTTAAGAGTGAATTCATGGGACTTAATAGTAATACCCTCTTTTTATATCTGACTGAAATAATAAATAGTATTTTCCAATCAATTATTAAAAATAGGATTGCTGATTCTGTTTTTTGAACAAAAGCAGAGTCATCAACCACTAAAGTTAAAGTTTTAAACGCAACGTTTCAGGCATTAATATCAGCCTCTCAAGGATTTCACGGTTTTCCTTTTTCCTTTTTTCCTGTCAAAAAAGTAGCCAACTTTCTTTTATTTTCCAATCAATTATTAAAAATAGGATTGCTGATTCTGTTTTTTGAACAAAAGCAGAGTCATCAACCACTAAAGTTAAAGTTTTAAACGCAACGTTTCAGGCATTAATATCAGCCTCTCAAGGATTTCACGGTTTTCCTTTTTCCTTTTTTCCTGTCAAAAAAGTAGCCAACTTTCTTTTATTTTTCATTTTCGTCCAAGACAACAAAAGCATTAAACAAAGAAATTCACCGACTCAACTCAACCAAATCTTGTCTTAACATTTATGAGGACCACTATTTGAATCATGTTCTGCTAATGTTTGATACGACAAATATACTCTTACGTACCTTGAGTTAGCCTCTTTTTTGTGACAATCTTGATGAATTTCATTGTGAATACTGTAAGTAAATAATATTCAACTCATTAAAGCAACAATGAGTTGTTACCCCTAGTAAATAAATAATTCAACTCATTTCAGTAGATTCAATAATTTAAAGCAACAATAATTTTGGGTCGTCACAAAAAAATTATATCTGATGGTGCTTTTCGTCGCTGACGAGTATTGATGGGGTGTGACTGGTGGTGAAAATAATGGATCTGAGCAGTATGGCCCTCTTGACTGATAATAGAATATTCAAAAGGGTTATGGGGAATGTAAACAGTAGGAACTACAGTGGTTCACCGGCCCTGGAGCTCGGCTAATCCACTCTTCAATAGAGGCTCTTGCTCCTTTTTCTTTATTTATCACTCTTTTGTTCTTAGGTACAATACGAAGAATAACTAGGGTTTTTGTGTGGCTCTCTCACCTCTAGGGTTGTTTTTTCCGAATCTCGCCCCTCCATGAAGGCCTCTCCTCATATTTATAGCATGATCCCTATTTCTAAGGGATACCCGGCGAGATCTCCTCTCATTTCTCGTGGGATTCTCCTTCTAATTAGGAATGGATCATGGCTGATTGAGGTTTCATGTCTTGATTGTCGTTTCCTACTGCTTCGGGAACGCTTGCCATGGGCCTGTCATTCATTTCATAACCCTTCTATCCTCTTGTCCGGATCGAGCTCTGGGCCGGCTCCCCTTAGCTCGGGAATGCTTATCCGACCTTCTTCCTGGGTTGACCTCTTTGGTCTGAGCTCATACCTAGGATATTTTTCGGTATCATCAATATCAAAAATCAAAAAAGAAAATATTAACAAATTATATTTAAACTTCATCTCTATTTAATCGAATCATAATTTAATTTCATCGTATACATCTACACATATAATTCTAATTTTATTTTTTTTGATCTGACATGCATATAATTCTAATTGGGTATATATTAATATTACTATATGAAATTCTGAATTTAAGAAATATAATATAATAGATTTGAGTTCGAATTCTTGTAAAAAATATTATTTTATATCTGACAAATCAAATTTGTAATTTGAAAATCATATCCATTAACACCCATGAATAATGCATCGGGTTGTGGTGTGCTTCACATGACATAGTTGTTTGATGCACATGTATATATTCTCTCCCCTTGAAATCTATGCCTTATACAATTGAAACACAACTCATTTTGCCTAGATTCATGGCAAGTGGCCTACAGTACTTAGATAAAGAATTCATTTTGCACGTGTAAAGTACCAAAAAACTCTTCCCAAGGGTCTGTTTACCAACCAACAAAAAAAAAAAAAAAAAAAGTGGGAGGAAATAAACAGATACTAAAAGAGTAGTCAAATCAATTAGCTTTCGTATTTCTTTAAGATCATAATCAGCTAGGGAGAAAGTTGCAGTCTCAATAAGTAAAGGGCTTTTCGGACTTTGCACCCAAAAAAATATCTCGATTTTTATTTTGTACCTTGAAAGATTATTTTTTTATATTGTACCCTACATATCATAAATTGATTTTATTGTGACTTTCGGACTAACATCTATTTTAGATTTTATTAAAAATTGATGTACATGTCACCCAAAGATATGAATTATGAGTTTATATTTTTTCTCAAGAGCAACACATGGGTGACATGTGCATTAATTTTTAATAAAATCTTAAATGAATGTTAATTTGAGGGTCACATTAGAACCAATTTATGACATTCAAGCTGCAATGTAAAAAAAATAATCTTTTAGGGTATGAAGTGGGAATCAAGGTATTTTTCGAAAACTGAAAAGCCTTTATGTAAAAATGAGGAGGGTTTTTCGAGCGAAGATTGAATTTTTAAAATTGATAAATTAACACTAAAAAAATTAGAGAGCTAGAATTCACTACATCTCCTTGAAATCTAAGCCTTCTCTTTTATACTTGAAGGCTAACTCATGTTGAGTAGATTCAATAATCAAGAATATAATAATTTTAAGTCAAATTACGAAGATACCATATAAAACTACTAGTCGCATATGAAAAAATATGGCAAGTGGTTAGGGGGAAAATGTTGTTTACCAAAAAAATTTATCAAATTTTTTATCTCAAATGATGTGACACAATCTTTATCATTATTTATTAACGAGACCCACTTATCTGACGGTGAAAAACTCTTACATGTCATTTGAAATTGAGATTTGATAAAAAAATTTGGTAAATATAATACTACCCGTTGTTAGAATACTGGGTAAAGAATTCAACTGAATTTTGCAGGTTCATTGACTCGAGGCAGTAATAATTTTGGGTCAAATCATCAGAAAACCAAATAAAATAACTGGCAAATGAGAAAAATAAACCATATGAACCAACTAGAAAACGAAGGATAAATAATTCATTGGCATAACCCCCCCCCCCCCAAAAAAAAGACTTGGGAAGAAACAAACAATAACAAAAGAGTAGTTAAATCAATTGTTATGGCAGTTCGTTCTTGATCTAATACATTGATATTAAATTTTCTAAGTCAAGTTTGGTTTATGAATGGAAGTTAAATCAACTAGATTCATCATGTTTAATCCAAAGATAAGTGAGTTTTTTTTAATAAGGGCGTATTTGGTGGGTTTGGTTGAGAGTGAAAAAAATCAGTTTTATTGGTTTACGAGATACTCGTATCAATTTGTATACATCAAATTAGTATTAAGACTTCTAACACGTTTAACAAAATGGATTAGGTTAGTATTGACGAATATTGAACACGGACTCAAAATAATAAAATATGAATATGACACTATGTAGTCTGTGAAATTAAAAAAAAAAAAAAAAACCCCTTTGCTAGTTGTTCATATCCATCTACATAAGTTGAAGTCTCGTGGTATTTTACCCTTTAAAACCCGACTATCTCTCCCTCTCTCTTGCTAGCTTTCATTTGTGTGCAAACAAACCCCCATTGCATGAAAATGGAACTTCAACATTTCAGCCATAAGGACCATCCACTGATTCTCAAAGAAGTCCAAGAGGATGAAAGTGGGAGAATTATTTGCTATGCGTGTGAAAAACCAATCTTAGAGGACTCTATGTATAGTTGTGGCCTGTGTGATTACTTCCTACACAAAAGATGTGCGGAACTCCCCCAGGAAATTAATGACCCTTTGCACTACCAACACCTTCTCACACTCTATGCATATTCACCTTATCCATCTTCTTCTTCATACATATGCAGTGCATGTCGAAAAATTTTAGATCGGTTCAACTACTTTTGTTTTTCTTGCCAATTTAACCTTTGCATGTCATGTTTCTTAGAGGAGCGCACCATTTTGCACGCAAGTCACGAGCACCCATTAGCTATCATATCTAGACAAGCATTGTTCCAGTGTAACGCTTGCGGCATAGAAGATAAAGACTTATCCTATATGTGTCACCCCTGCGGTTTTTGGATTCACAAGACTTGTGCTTTATCACCGGCTACCATCACCCATAGTGATCACCCGCACCCTCTTCTCCTTGTTAAGCAGCACTTCAAATTAACCAATTTCAGCCACTACTGCGATTTATGTGGTGTGTACATTGTCTCGGATCATTGGGCTTATTATTGTGGCCCATGCAGATTTTTTGCCCATCTGAAATGCGCAACTTCATATTCAGAGACTGTGAGGTAAGTCCCACCCCCCCCCCTCCTCCCTTGTGTTTATCGAATTCCTTGCAATGATATTATAATTGTTAGCTCAAATTTTAATTCTAAATTGTACGGTTTCAGAGGGGGTGAAGATGAGAATAAAGTTGTTGAACTTCTCGACTCCAATGTGATCCATTTACCAGTGACAGATGGTTTCGGAGATTTCATAAAAAAATTTGTTAAACAGTTGGACCTTGAAGAGAGAGAAAGAGAAACAGAGGTAAAACATTTTAGTCATGAGCATCCACTAACTCTTTTCGAAGTGCAAGGCCAGAATGAGATAAAGGATGAAAAAATATTATGCAACGGTTGTGTGCAACCAATCTCCAGTCCATTTTATAGCTGTAGTAGTCATTGCAATTACTTTCTTCATTTAAGTTGTATCAACTTACCAGTGGAGTTGCAACATCCTAGTCACCTTGAACACCCGCTCTCTATGTGTTCTTTGAAGAAAACCTATCATACCTTTGAGTGCAACTTGTGCCGAGCATTCAGCAATGGATTCTTCTACTATTGTGAAACATGTGACTTCTTTCTTGACATCAAATGTGCTTGTTTAGCTGATGAAGCTTATGCACATAAAGCTCACAAGCACCCCTTGTTTCGAAGTGAAGACTGCTTCGGTAATTGCAATGCATGTGGTGACTTTATTTCCTCTGGGATTAGATTTGGATGTGATAGTTGCAAGTTCTATATATGCACCTATTGTATTGTACTGCCACATATTATCAGTCACAGATGGGACAAACATTCTCTCACCTTGAGTTATCCTCCTTATTATGACCATCCAGATGAGTTTCACTGCGAATATTGTGAGGATGAAATAAATCCAAAATTCTGGATTTATCATTGTCGCGATTGCGATCAATCTTTTCATATTAAATGTATCGAGAATCTCTGGATTAACTACAAGTTTGGTGGCACCGTTCAAATTATAGATCACCCTCACCGTCTCATGTTTCTTCAAATGAAGAATCCGTATTCCAAGTGTTGTAGGTGTGACCAGCATTGCATTTTCTTATTAGAATGTCTAGAATGTAATTACACGATCTGCCCAAATTGTGGCGATAGATCATTTAAATCTTGCTCTTGGTAAAAGTATTTGCTCTCGTGTGGAATTTGAAAATGTATGATTAGTTGGAGAATTTTTTTTGTCTACTCACTGTAGTACTTGTACGAAGAAAATACAAAAGTTTTAAAACAATATAATATTTCTTCCAATCGTTCATGCCAACAATTATGCCGGTTACCAGATTGGATTTGTACCGGTTCTCAGACAATCCGAATTCTAATCCGTTAAAAAAATTAAATTTAAATCTGATCTAATAATATGACAGAAATTCGAATATGTTAATAATCAGACATTTTGATTAGATAATTCGATTTGATCTGAATAAAATAATTTTCTATAAAATTAACTCAAGCAATAAAAAATTTCACCAAATTATTATTAAATTTTAGTTTAGTTTCATCAATAAATCACCCAATTCCAATAATTCTTATTTAATTTCATCATCTATCCACCTAATTCAACAACAAAAAGTGACAAAAAAAGAGGGGGAAACAAAAAGTAACAAAAAAAGAGGGGGGAAAGGAGCAGTGGCAGAGAGGGGAAAGGGGTGGGTCATATGGCTTTTGTGCTTTAATACTTAGACATATATGTATAATTTTATTCGGATTCTTATTGGATTATATATATATATATATATATATATATATATATCCCAATTTGTTTAACAACAGTTAAGCGAATTTCAATCAATGATTATGTATCATTCAAATCAAAATCGGTTTGGGTTTGAGGAAAAGTAGGGATAACAATATTGCTATCCTGTCTAAACTGGGTTGGAAATTTCATACGAAGAGTAAATCTTTATGGGTTGATGTGGTTAATAAAAAGTATATGAATCCACCATCGGAAAACTGGCCACATTTTTAACAATGCATCTCCAATATGGAGAGCTTTGTTAAAAACTTCCCAAACTGTGAAAGAGAATACAAAATGGCTAATTGGAAATTGGTCAAAGGTTTCATTTTGGAACGATTGGTGGATTGGTGAAAGCTCACTCCAAAGAAGGATGCTGATCCCAGGAAAAGCTGACCCCAATAGCACAGTGACTGATTTCATAACCTCCACAGCTAATTGGAATATCCAAAAAGCAGGTATGTGTCTTCCCTCAAATGTTATTTCTGATCTCATTCACTCACCCCTATCTTTGGAAGGCTCCCATCAAGATTCACCATCTTGGGGTCTCACTAGTAATGAAAAATTTTCTATTAAATCGATTTATAATTGGATTTCTGATTCTGACCGTTGTTATCATCGTATCTTTAACTGGAAGTGGATTTGGAAACTTAGGGTCTCACAAAAAATTAAGCATTTTTTGTGGTTGGTTCAAAGTGATAGACTCCTCTCTAATTCCCTAAGGCTTGAAAGAAATCTCACTAATGACCCTACATGTGTAAGATGCAATGCTGTTAATGAAGATACAATCCATATATTGAGGGGCTGTCCAAAAGCTGATCTTGTTTGGAGATATTTTCTAAATAGAAATGACCTCCAACAGGATCAATCCTTGGACCTTCAAAATTGGCTCATTAAGAATTATAAAGCTAGAGAGGACACTTTTTGGAAAAATGTGAAATGGCCTATTCTTTTTGCTTCTTTGTTATGGAACATTGGGAAAGATAGAAACCAAGAATGCTTGGAGAACATAAAGAATCCCCCCCCCCCCAAGCTTATTGCTAAGAAAGCTTGGAATATGGCTCGGGACTCATGGGACGCTTTCAATGAACCCTTGTCTCAGGGTACTTTCAATCCCCCCAAACTTATTGGTTGGGCCTTTCCTCCTGCAGGTTGGATGAAGATGAACGTTGATGGCAGCTCCAAAGGGAATCCTGGCCCCGCTTCAGTAGGAGGGCTGCTAAGGAATGACCAAGGAAGGTGGTTGCTTGGTTTCTTTGGGAAGCTTAAGGACTCTACTAGCCTACAAGCGGAACTGTGGGCTATCTTACAAGGCCAAAGGATAATCCAATCAAAAAACCTGAAGAAGGTGATCATGGAAACGGATTCTCTGAAAGCACTCAACCTAATCACTGCTAGGTTGGAAGATGTCCATCCACAAAGGAATATCATCGCTAATTGCAAGTACATTATGGGACTGACTAATACTCTCATTCTCCATATTTTGAGAGAAGGAAACTTTTGCGCTGACAAGATGGCAAGTCTTGGAGGCCATCAACATGATTCTTTTGTTCTTTTTGAAAGCCCACCGTCTGTGTTGGGTCAACTTCTTTTGAATGATCTTACTTGTACTTCTTTTGCTAGAGGGTTTAAATAACTCTTGTTTATTTTCCAATGTACCAAAAAAAATCAATGATTAAATTTAATTTTCCACACGGTACCTCTCCACCTACCATAGTCTTATCCTAGTGCAAGCTATTGATAATATTGTTAATTGACGTGCCATGAGGTTCACCAATGTGTTACTTGCATCATTAAATATAAACATGTAAAATCCAAACAAACAAATCTATTAAAACCCTAATTAAAAGGGTAAAATAATAATTAATTGTTAAGTACGGGTCAAAAACGTAATTTTTTATAAAATTCAGATGACGAAACGGATCTCACTGTTGAATTCATCTCGCGAAATCTAATTACCTAATAAATTTAATATTCTGAGGGGACAGTTGATTTTTTCACGTGTGACAAAACGATTAGTAGTCGCGTGATTAAAATAATTGCAATCAGATTTTATTCACGGAACCTAAAAATTAATTCAATAAAAATATACTAAATTTAACACGGAAAAAAATTTAATTAATTCTAAATTAAATTGGAACCGTTAAAATTAACTGTATGGGACAATGTGGACCAAATATTTAAAATTATATAAAGCGAAAAACTTTTACTCTTCCACTCATTTTATGGGCAAGCCTTGGCAGTAAGAGAGAAAAGGGAGAAAAAAGAAAAGGAAGATGGCAAAAGTTAGATTCTTGATCTTCTTTCTTAGATTTATGAAGATCAAATAGTTTAATCATTTCAGACAAAGAATTAAAGTTATTCTATGCAACGAAAGCTATGCAACCATATCAAAGATCACATTTTTTTCCAAAAAAAAAAAAATCAAAGACGATAATCTAAGGTTCCGTTTGGTAACCGTCCGTTTTTGTTTTCATTTTATGGTTTAAAAAAAAATAAAAATGTGTTTGGTGAATATTTTTTTTTTAACATCTCTATTTTAAAAGCAAGGCTAAAATATGGAAACATCCAAAAGGATGTTTTTGAAAACACCAAAAAAAAAACACACACACGTGCGGTGGGGGTCTCCCATTTAGTGAGATTCAGACTTCGATTCTCTTTAGTAAAAAAAAGTGAATTTTTTTTTGCTTAGTATAAAAGCCCCTTCTCTGCTCTCTAGACTCTCTGTCTCTCTCTTTGCTGATGGTCCTGGTGGGTTTAGATGGTTCTGTTGTGGGTTTCTATCATGGGTTTCGGTGGTTGTGGGGGTGAATTTTGGTGATTACGGTGG
>CM042196.1:2869992-2884714 GCA_023539305.1 Ilex asprella
GGGGGGGGGGGGGTTCATCAAGAACATAGTCGAGGCCAAGCATGTTGGCAGGGCAAACCTTACCAGGTCCAGGGTTCGATCCTGCCACAGAGTTTAATATCTAAAGACGGTCCAGAAAAAATCATTGATGATCAAATAACCACCGAAATCCAAGCATTCCTAGGTTACGGACACAGAAGGCACACCAGAGTAGCTTAATTGGACATCAATAAATGAATAGATATGCATACAATCAGTATCTTTGTACAGAAAGTCAAGCACAAACTTGTTTACTAAATGCAAAATTACACGGCTTAAATGGACAATCGCTTCAGGTAACAATGTCTCTTGCTACATAATACATATGTTTTAGATATGGAAGGTATAGATCAAGTGATCAATTCTGTCAAATATCTAGAAAGAAGCTTGTGATCTACTGGTGTTTATCTTGTCCCGTACCCAAAGCCCCTCCCCCATTCTTGGGCTTTGCTGGGACGACCTTGGCAGGGGTTGAGCGTTCTGACCGAGTGAATTGGACCAAAATGTGCATAAGGAAGGTAACAATACCCAAGCCAATTGCCGAGAATACGACACCCTTCCATGAAGATAGAAGTGAAGACCACTGGAGAAATTTTAACGCTCCAAATATCAGCAGACATGCCCAAGTGATGATAACCTGACATCGCAAATTACTTTGCAATTAGTTAAAGAGAAAACCATTGCGACCACAAAGCATTACAGAAGAAAAGAAAAAAAAAGGGGGGGGGGAACGATTGATAAACTTAACATAACAACTATCTCACCAGAAGGGACTTTACTGGCCTCCCAGTGTCTTGTAATTGTTGGTCACCAAAAGTATCCTCAGCTAAATGCTTGTCCAACAATTTATCCTGGTGAGTTAAAAGCAAATGGTAAGAAACTCATGGAAACCCATCAAGAGATATAGCGACTGCAAACCAAAGGTAATATTTGTGCTGAAATCATAAAATAGCGTAAAGGCCACAAGTATATTCATACACGTGGATATACATGCATAATTATATATTTCCCTAACTAAAAATGTAGTTTTCCATATATGCAATCTTGGGAAATAATAACAGTACAGGTCCCAAACAATTTAATTGGTAAATGGACAGCTAATAAGAAAGAAAAAAGTGTGCACCTTGGCCACAAAGACATCTCTACACCACTGAGCAACAGCATCATCGGTTTCAGGCAAATCCTCCATCGAATGTCGCTTGAGGTGCACGTGCATCTGTCCAACAGTAAATCATTAAAACCCAAAGGATAAAGGGCACCTTAATATTCAAAATCTTCTACAAGCAACTTTTAGCATCGAGCTAACATACAAAAAGTTAAAAAATATAACGCAGTTATGTAATAACTATAATCTTCAAGGCACCAATAGAAAATCCAAAAACCATGATATTTTATACACAGTATTTCTAATTTCTATATTATTCTGGAATCTGAACTATTTATGCTTATACCTTCAATGATGTGCTGCTTTTCCCACACCCAACTTCATTTACCATTACCGCTTCCCAACATAATAGAATTATTTTACCGTTCATCCTGATTACCACGCGTTAATGACGACAATAGTCCCAAACCTGTCATTATTAAACACAGACTTCATTTTTTTTACTCTACCCTTGCATCCCAAACAAAATTCTAAGCCATTACGTCACTCCCTGCTATCATCTGTAGTATCAGTTATTAATCTGTAGTATCATCTGTATTAAGCCATTACGTCACTCCCTGCTATCATCTGTAGTATCAGTTATTAATTTTTTTGTAGTTTTCCTTTAGGAAGCTACCACCACTTTTTACATATAATTAATAATAACTTTTTGTGTCCCTGCTTTCAAAGCATACTTTGTCGAGCATATTGACATTATCCCCTAATGATTTGAAGCAACATTAATGACAAATGTAATCAGAAACTAAACGAGCACTAAGAGTGCATCACACGCCCCTTTTACCAAATGGAGTGTGTACTTGTAAATACACCCCTTGTATTATTAGTAAAATATGTTTCCTATCAAAAAAAAAATGTGTATTTGTAAACATTAATATATGCATTTTCCAATAATGTCGATAAGCAGATTGTTTTTTCACCAAAATTTATCCCACCTAGACGGAGTAAGAAACAACATAAGTTGACGCCAGAAACACATTTCAGTGCTACCACATATGCAAACTGCTAAATACCAGAGTCCTAATTTATTTGATCTTGTAGGCTTACCACAGAAGGTTGCCCCTTAAAGAGTCTTAGCATTGTCGGTGCAGGCGAGCTTTTGGGAATAGCAACTGTTACATCATATATGGCTGGGACAAAAGAGCGCATATGACTTACTGCTGTAACAAAGCCCTGAAAGCAACAGATTGATCAAAGTAGACTCTTCATGTAAACTGGCCCAAATGGGTGATATGTAAATATGGAGCCCAATAGATAGAAAGCATTGCACAAAAGCGAGAGTTCACAAATTTAGGTGGAACTTTTCCAACCTCACATTGGTTTTTGTCTATACAAAGACATAAAGATTACGCAATATTTTTTATAAGTGCAATCAGCAATTTACCTTAAAATTGTACATAAGATCAAGGGGCGTTTGAATATTAAGCAATTCTAGCGATGAAATATCACCCCTATCCTGGACTTCTAAAACAATCATCAACTATACAAGCATTGCATTTTAGACAAACAACTCTAATTGTTGATGTTGATGTAAAAAAAATAAAGGATGACAATGTAAAAAAAATAAAGGATGACAGGGAAAGCAACAGTCCAACCACCAATAAATTTCCCATTGAGTTTGGACCTAAATTCTGCCATTCCTTGAATTGGAATGCTTAGAAAACCCAACTATATTCCGGAATACCCACATGCATGATATCACCTCAAAAGGCTCGAAGTCCATTTTCATTCATACATAATTCTCAATTGTAAAATGTACACAAGAGGAAAAGGAAAAGAGCCAGAAAAAAAGAAGAAGAAAGGTGTTGTTAGGGCACCACTTCAGTTGCCTGAACTTGGAGCATTAAGTATCCATGTTTCATTAAAGATTTTCTGATGAAAACAATCATTTTATGCAGCAAGTAACATAGAATCCAACTAAAAGAATAAATTGTGGGCTCAAAGGAAGGAGGCTCCAAGTTGAATGACAAACTAAATTACTAGATTCTGCTGAATTGCACAAGCTGACACATAAGACACATCCACAGATAAGGAATGTTACACACAACAAAATGTAGGTTCTAAACTATTCACAAACAAGCCAGAGCAGAATGGATTCAAAAATAGGTAAGGCAAATGAAAAGAAAAGCAAAGGGAAAAGAACCCTAATTTTGTTTTTGGAAGTAGGTGCAGTAACCATTTACCTTGGTACGTGGAATCAAAACATTCCTAGGAACATGCAACCTTGTTGAAGCAGCATATTCTTGAGCTGCTAAAAGCTTTGCCTGCGTAAAGCGAGTCCCCTCAACAAAAAGTGCCAACCAAAAGGGCTGAGGGAAATCCCTTAGCTGTTGAAAACCTGACTGCAAATACAAACCCAAAAAATCCCCAATTATGTCAATGAGCGCACACAATTAAAGAACCAAGAACCAACCCCAAGAAAGAAAAAAACACGTTCAAGCGCACACACTAATATCATAATAAATATGTATTTACATTTACAGAAATGTATTAAATCAAATGTACCTTCAATGTGCCTTCATCCTTGGCCCAGCTTCTTTCAAGAAAGAGATATTCAGAAAACCACATCGACCAACCTATGACCTGGCATGTATTGAACAGAGCTTTCTCAAAACCTTTGAAAATGGCAGTTTCTCAAAGAAAAAGGTAAATGAGAATAAGTAACAAACATTACAAATAAAAAATGAACAAACTAGCACAATGCGATAGTACCATGAATAATTGATTCAAACCTTAATCATGTAATTGTTTAACCTAAAGTTTTTAAACTGCTAAGAAGTAGTACTTGTGCCTATACTATCAATCTCCATTCAAGTCCGAGACTCTGAATTATCTTGATCATACTCTCAAGTAAAAAAGTAAAGATGAGACCACTTCGAAAATAATCTGTTTGGCAGGAGATGCAGTGTTCTGTTTTACTAATGTAATAGATTTAATTTGTCCAAACTTCAAATATTGAAGTCAAGTATCCCAACACTACAATCCAAAATGACTTGAATTATTAACTAGAATCCCAGTGTCCATAATATTCATCCAAGTGCCAGATTTACAAAAAAAAAAAAATGAATCAAATCCTGACCAATATATGAATCTACAATTGGAGATTGGCCAAAAAAAATGTATGTCTCATTAAGAACTTGAGAGTCACAACCTACATTCACCCCCACGTTAAAAGGCTGCATATTATTCATGATGAACACCAAATCAAGTTGAAGTACTTACTGGAAGGAGTTTTGATGATTTCTTCATTACAGCTAATGCGCTGCCAAGGCAACCTGATCGCTGTCATAGGAAGATCCAACAATCAATCAGCAGAAACTAAGATAAAGATACAGATGACAAGAACTGATCTCACATCAGATAGTTCTACAAATCCATATGCTTTCATTTGCAGAAAGTATATCTTCCATGCAAAGATCAGTGTTCACTCTGTGTACGAACAATCGAACATAATTACATGCATGCATAATCACGTACATATATATTAACCACCCACATACAAATACATGTGATTATAGCTTTATATGCTACAGATAGAATAAGCACCTGAGCCAAAACCCATCCAACAAGCCAGTCAATGTCGCTTCTGTGATTACATATGACAAGTGCATGTTCTGTACCTGGAAATTTTACCAGCATATCCAGTGAAAGACAATATTTATCTTTTTTCAGATACAAGGAAGCACATGGAACTCAAACAAATACAAAGACTTACCTAACAATCTAAAGGTTTCCGAATCTGTGTACACTTGAATCTGCAAACAGAAGAACTTTACCAATCAATAATACATCGCTACGGAATTACACATTATGAGAATTAAAAAGAAACCCACTATCTTTAAAATGAAAGGGTGTTCAGATATAATAAGGGTAGTTGTTCATCGAAGAGAAGGGAGACAAGCATGAAAGGAAATTGTGGAAATAATTTTACTAGAAATTCTCTACAGAATGACTTCTTCAAAGATGGAAGCAAGGAAACACACCTGAATGAGAGCACGGAGCAATTGTGATACGCACAAATGGGCGTTGAAGTTAGTTACAGTTTTGTGTATCGCATGTTACTTAGGATGTTGTCTTTGTGGGTGGTTGACTTCACATGCTCGTAAATTGAGCAAGTGGGGTAGATGGGTTACATTACAACTTGTGTGCGATCGTAACCATCACACTTCTTGAATTTAGTGGCTTAATGGAAATGTCATTAAGTATTCTTATCTGTAGTTTAGGATAATCTTAGTACTGAAAACACTAACACATCATTTTACTAAAGATCTCTAAAAAACAGACTCATAGGGAGCTTCTATTCTCAACTAATGCTCTTTTAATCATAAACCAACTTGCAAATATCATTAACTCTTCAAGGCAATCATCACAATGCCGATCTCTCTTGATACCTCGTAGGGAAAAAAATACGAAACACCAATTCTTTTGCTCCAACCCTTACCAAACACCATTTTTACAAGGGAACATCCACTTAGGCAACAGTCATGTTCTGGAAGACCTATACAAACTGTGAAAAGATTCTAGCCCCAAATCATGATAAATTTGTATAGATTGCTGTCCCAACCCGTGAACAGACCTATAGACAGCCTCGGCTTCTATGCCCACCATTTGTATAACAATTGGTTCTCTGATTTCTTTGTTTAGTCGGCTATGAGATCCCCTCCCTTCTTTCTAGACCAATAGTAGTCACTTCCTCTCTCCTAAAAGGCCATAACACCCTCCAAGGAAAACAACAAGGGGATATGTAATTTCCTCACTCAGCTAAAATCAACCTTGCTAGTGAGAGAGGTCACGTCAACATCAAGATTGCATAACGTTCTTGCTGGCAATTCTGTGCAACAACGATGACAGACAAATGGATACAAGAATAAGATTAAAATAGATAAACATAATGAAAGCTTTACGGCACTTCAAAATAATAATATGTAGAACTAGAAATATGAGGTAATTACCTTAACTCCAGCCCACCAGTCAATGAGCCATACGAGTTCCAGCCACAACAACTCCGCCACCACTCTGTTAATCCTTCTGTGCGTATTCTTTGAGAATGGCCGTACAAGTACGAAGCAAATCGCCTAAAAAAGTGGGTTTTTAAAATGATCACCATTAGCATAAATAATGCTTAAAAAGGTTGTAAAAGCAACGAAATTTACAAGAACTTCCCAAAAATCCCCAAAACCCTTAGCTTAAAGAATTCCAATTCGACAGAAGTCCCAGTAAATTAGCTCAATCTTACCACAGCAATCCAAAATAAGCACATCGCATTCGATTCTTATTAATTATTCCCTGAATTTACCTGAATGATATTGACAACGAGACCTGAGATAAAAAAGAGAACTCCCAACGGGACTACAACAACCGCCGCAGGAATCGCCATGCCACAGCTCCAATAGAGATAAATCTATAGACTTCTGGAGAGAGAGAAAAAAAATTGAAACTTCCCACACAAAGAGAGAAGGATAGAGGGGGAGGCGTGAATTTCAAAGTGCGAGCACAGAGGTACTCAGAGAGACAGGTGAGGAGAGAGAAAATAATTTCTATACCATAACTACTTCAACATTTACAGAGATGGAGATAGATAATAATATAATAGAAAATCCGAATTTATACGTATCGATGGTGATGAAATAGAGGAGAGGGTGTCAGGAACTGTTCGCCACAAACGCCGTTTTCACATTTCAAGGTGTTCAATGTACGATACACACAGAATACACACAGAATAAGGTTTTCTGGCTATTAATTAGGGCAGAAATATTTACCCTCTAAATTAGGGCATGAATTATTTACACTTAATTGTATGATTGGGTTTGGGTCGGGTTGGATCCGATCTATTATTATTGTGCTGAGTACATAAGCATTCTAGGACAAACGTCAAGATAATTTCTTCGAAACTTATCAATCTTGTATCTATATTATTCGGAAAAAATAACCAATTGACATTTACACCCAATTGTATGATTGAGTTTGGGTCGAGTTGGGTCTAATCAAATATTATAATGCTTAGTAGATAAGCACCCTACTAATGTGGAGATCGTTTGATTGAAACTCCTTAACATTGCATCAATATTATTCGGAAAAATTAATCGGTTGGCATGGTGATCAGTGGGAACACAGAAGAAGGTTCCTTTATACATAATTGTAAGGTTGGGTTTGGGTCGAGTTGAATCTGATCAAATATTATAGTACTCCCTAGATAAGCACCCTACTATTAATGTGGAGATCCTTTGTTTGAAACCGGTTAGCATATACACCTACTTATATGATTGAGTTTGGGTCGAGTTGGGTCTAATCAAGTATTATAGTGCTTAGTAGATAAGCAGTCTACGACTAACGTGGAGATTCTTTGTTCGAAGCTCCCCAGCTCGGTATCAATTTTATTTGGGAAAAAAAATCGATTGTTATTTACACTTAATTATATGATTGAGTTTGAGTTGAGTTAGGTCTGATCAAATATTATAGTGCTCAATAGATAAACACTCTACTACTAATGTGGAGACTCTATGTCCGAAAACTGGTTGGGATTTACACCTAATTATATGATTGGGTTGGGTCGTGCTAGGTCGGATCAAATATTATGTTGCTCAATAGATAAGCTAATAAAAGTTTTATGAGTTATACTCTAAAAAGATATATCAACAACATTATTCCTTTGTTATTAAGTAATGAATATTCTCTCTAAGGTAAAGTTATTTTGGACCAAATTTTACAAAGTAAACTTCGTAATCGTCTATATACCACCGGCACTAAATAAGATCGAAAGACACTAATAAAAATTATACTTAAGACGTTCAAGTTTAAGATTTATCTTAGACATTACTATAAGCAACAGGGTAATATTGACTTTTTAATGTTGCTTGTGAGTGATGGTTTCGTTGTATTGTTGTGTACATGTTTCGTGTATAATAAGCTAGTTAGACTTGGTTGTTTTGCAATGTTGGGTGGCGGATACACCTAAACCAACCCCTCTTTAGGAGAAGTGATGTTAGATAGAAAAAAGACCAAAAAACTATACAGTTTAGAAAATGACATTGGCTTTAAAGACAGGGTAAGAATTTAGAATAAGTAAGCCGAGAAGTCGAATAAATATGTTCAAAAATATCGTTCTTTGATAATATTATTTATAAAAAATCCTATTTTTATAATTAATTCACAAAATTTGAGTGTTTTCAACAATGCAAAAAGGGTTTCAACTTAGTATCGACACAAAATTAGATATATTTAACTCTAAGAAATAGTTTAAATGTTAACACAAACGAGCTATAAATCTAGACATTCTGAGTTCAAACCTTAGCAATTCATTGGGGTCAGATCCTAATCCTGAAATCCCGATATGGATAATTCATCTTTGACCAAATCTAAGAGAAAATTAATCGAAATACGCAAAAAATTGACTTGAACGCTCTTCTCGTAAAAAAAAAAAAAGGAAAAATAGATCAATTTGTCTTATAATCGCAGGGCCCATTCCTTTGAATTACATGTACAGACGTACACATTCGTGGGGAATGGGTATCATCATGCGGGGGTACGTGGTATGCTTCTGGGCCAACTTCGAGCAGAGATTGGTTGGGGGTTGAGGAGGTGGGGTTCGTTAAGGTAGGGTGATAATTTTCATTAGGACACATCACCGCCTTTCAAAATTGGCAAAATTAGTGTGTTGGATTGATTAGTTTTTAATGCGAATTCGAAGACTTTGTTACACTAACAATAAATAGGTTAAGTTAGTATTAAATACGCCTAATTTAAATTTAACATGATAAACATATTTAATCAGAAGTAATGTTATATAATCAAATCTGCATCCCGAATGAAGGGAGATTATTGGATCATAGACTTCTATTTAAAAAAATTGATAGGATTCACTGATTCAATGATCTCTTTCACTTGAGATGTAAATTTTAGTTACAGATTTGAGTTATTTAGTATTATTTTTTAATCAAACTCAATAAAAAACTAATTGGGTTAACAAAAGAAAAAAGTAAGTACCTGCTAGACTCCTCTGCCATTTCGGTGAGTGAGGCATTCATATTCAAACACCCCAACTGCCTTCATTTAATAACAGCAAATTGGGACCGCTACTGCTAGTTAAGGGAGTAGACTATGGTACATTTAAAAAAAAATTTAGTATTATATCAAAAATTTTAATTTATTAAATTTATGAGAATATTTATAACTTCAGTGGTATGTTTATTAAATTTGTGGAAATAATTGATGAGTCAAAATTTGACCTGGCAAAGTCCAATCTAAATAAACAGAAAAAGCCCAAAGAAAGGCCCAATCGATGGTGGGTCAACCCATTTGAGAGGAAGACATCCAGAGGTCAATATCTAAGGTTCCAAGGCCAATGCCCAAAACAAGGGGACTAGGCAGGCCTCTTGGGCGTCGCCCAAGTTCAAGATGAAGGTCAAGCTCAATCCAACTAAAGGTCTTCCTCCGACTGAATAGGAGCACGAGTGAGAGAAAGATGGGATGCAGATATCAAATCCTATTATAACTACACTTAACAAAATAGTGGAAGACCTCTCTCTCATGTCATCGTCCCACTGCTTTACCTTAACTATATAATGTAAGCTCTCTTAACATTGAGGGTACGCCTCTGAAACCTCCACACAGACCCTTATACACATTGTTCTCTCTCTCTCTCTGAATCTCTGTAACTCTCCAGAGTAAACCTTATGGGGACCAATACTCTTCAATAAAGAACACCGGTTATTGCTGTCATTCCCGAGAATGGAGTAGGTCATCTGAGACCGAACCACTATAAATCTCCGTGTTAGCTCTGTAATTACTGTTCTTACTCTTGAATGCTTATTTATTGTTCATTAACTACACCTCTTCAAACACTCGACTGTTGATTTTGCATGTAGATCAATTTGTACATCATCAATAATTACAACTTTAGTGATATGTTTACTAAATTTATGGGATTATTTATAACTTCATTGGGTTATCGGTTGGTAGGCAAGACAAGAAATTGAAATGACATGTCAGATAGTACATCATGATTACTAATAATTTTGTTACCATAATGAATGAAATATTTACAACTTCAGCGGTATATTTACTAAATTTATGGGATTATTTATAACTTCAATGGATTCTTTACGACATTTATGAGAATATTTATATTTCGGTGAATTATTTCCACATTTGTTTAAATAATTATTATATTATTTACAAATTCAATGGATTCTTTACCACATTGTTGACCAGTATTTACTAATTTAATGATATTTTTTATGACATTTAATAGTCCATGATCGATCATTAAATATGATCGATCGATCAATACACACATATGTGTGCTTAATTTATGAATATTGTACAAGTAATTCAAGAAGATATACAATTTAAATGGATCAGTTACCGCTTTTATGATCGATCATGGACTTGTAAACTTAACCACAAAACTTGTAAACTTATCCATAATTGTTGTAAATTGACCCCTCAAAAATGGTAAATATGCCCTTAATTGTGGTAAACTGCTCACATTTTTGCTAAATCTCACTATATTGATTTGTGATCGATCATAGGCATTTGTGATCAATCACAAACTTACAGTTTTTCAAAAAAAAATTGGGAGAGACTACTTCAACCTTGCTATAGATCACAAGATCTTAGGATAGATCGTAAATATTTTGGAGATAAAAAATAATAATAATTTTGATATATTCTAAAAAATAATAATAATTACGATATATTCCAAAAAAATAAGTGGGATAGATCGCAAATTCATTTTCACCAAATTAATAAAAAAATCACCTTTAATTTTATTTATAAACTTTGATTTCATAAAATTAACACCAAATTGACCTTCTATTTTATTAAATAAACATTAAAATTCATGAATTTAATGACTGTTAAATTTATCAAATTAATATTGAAATTCAAAATTTTAAAATTTAATTTCATCCAAATTAACATTCGATGAAATTAAATTTTAAATTTGATATCTACCTTTAAGCTTTCAAATTTGAATGAGGAAAACCACATCCAAATTTTTACCTATAATCTTCCAAATTTAATTTCATCGAATCAACGCCAAAGTAATGCAATTTCATCAAATTTATATCAAACTAACATCAAAATTCATCCAATTCAAGTTCACCTAATTAATATGCAATCCACCAAATTTATACCAAATTAACATTTAATTTTATCCAATTAATATTCAATTCGTCAAGTTAACTTTCAATTCATCCAATTTATATTTAAACTCCTCTAATTAACAATCAATTATCAAATTAATATCCAAATTCACCCAATAAATATTCAATTACTAAAGTTATCGGGACATATTGAACCCACTATCACTAATAGTCAATTTTACTTAATTAACATTCAATTTAGTAAATTAACATTCAAATTCTACTCACTACCATCAAAATCATCATATTAACATCTAAATTCACTCAATTAATATTCAATTTATCAAATTAAAATCAAACTAACATTTAATCCATCTAAATTATATTTAAATTCATCTCATTAACACTCAATTCATGAAATTAAACTACAAAATTATCTAATAAACATTCAATTCGTCAAATTAACATACAATTTTATCAAATTAATATTCAATTCTTCCAATTGACATCAAATTAATACAAAACTTAATTCAATTAAAAATTAATTTATTAACTTAACAATAAATTATCACTTAACTTCATCAAGTTAATATTCAATCTCGTTTAATTAATATTCAATTCATCAAATTTGACTAGTTATCATTAATTTCATCAGATCAACATATTTACAGATATACTTATTAACGGATATATTTACAACAGAGGCTAAGTGTTACTCGCGTACAAACTTTAGGGGGTTTGTATGTAATATTTTAAAATTTAGAGGGTCTGAGTGATTAAGTGATCAACCTTATGGGCTCTGAGTGTAATTCTCTCTTTTTTTTTCTGAGAAGAAAAATTGTGATCGATCCAATGTTTTTGTGATAGATCATAATACTATATTTTTTATGATCTATCCTAAGAGATTATGATTTATCGCAAAGGTTTAGAATATACCTTAAAATATTAAAAGAATGTTTGCGATCGATCCCAACTATTTAAGATCGATCACAAATATCATTGACTTAATTTTTTTGAAAAACTGTAAGTTTGTGATCGATCATAATTGTCTATGATCGATCACAAGGTTACTAGAGTGAGATTTAGTAAAAGTGTGGGCAATTTACCGCAATTAATGGCAGATTTACCACCTTTGAGAGTAAGTTTATAACAATTGTGGATAAATTTACAAGTTTAGAGGTTAATTTACGATTATTCTGATTAATATTACCACTGTTTTGGTTAATATTATAACAATTATGGGTAACATTACGATAATTAAGAGTAAATTTTACGACAAAAAGATGTTAAGGTAAAATCATGGTGAATAAATGTACCACAATTGGAATAAGGTTACGATATCAAAGGGAAAATTTACTGCAATTTAGGGTTAAATACAATGATTATGTAAAATTTTCACTATTGTTGTAAATTTCTCACTAATGTTATAAATTTTTTTATTGATGTTATAATTTTGCACATTGCAGTGGTAATTTTTCCACTATTGTTGTAATATTAGAATGATTGTGGTTAAGGTTATTAGTATATAAACAATTTTTATTTTCATTTTGGTTAATATTATGAGAACGATTGATAATAATACAAATTTAAAGGTAAATTTACAACATCAGTGGGATGCCCACTATTGTTGTAATTTACATACTGCTGTTGTAAAATTTTCACTGATGTTGTAAATTTGCCAACTACTATTGTAAATTTTTTTACTGATGTTGTAATTTTTTTAATGATCGATCAATAAATATTTGTGATCGATCAAAAACCCACAAAAATATATTTTTTGTACTTCAAATGGTAGTAAAAGTTTGCCCAATATTGTAGTAATTATGCTCATTATTGTAGTAAATTGTCCATTGATGTTATAATTTTACCCACTATTGTTGTAAATGTTTCACTGATGTTGTAATTTTTTTTACTATTATGGTAATTTTATCCACTATTGTTGTAAATTTTTTACTAATGTTATAATTTTATTCATTATAGTCGTAAACTTTCTACTAATATTGTAATTTTGTCCTCAATATTGACTCAATAACAACTTTTCGGTATGATACCGAAATATTCCATTTCGGTAACGTAGTCTGGTCCCGTTATGGCATTTATAGTTTCGTTCTAAGTTAGTATTTTTCTTCTTTCCATTCATCTTTATAAATTGTTACTCAATTTTTGTCACAACCTAAAATTAATCATGGAATGGACACAACGCCAATGAAAGTGGGTTTAGTTTTAACATATTCAACACATAATCGAGATGTCTCGTCAAACGAAATTAATAAAAGAATTCAATCAAACACATATATACACGATGTAAAGTCGATTATACAGTATTCTTATTGAAAATGAAACAACTAAAATCTCCCGAGAAAACTACTCTTAATGAGAGTTGTATAGGTTAGACCAATTTTGAGACAACAAATTTAGGTTGGACACAAATCTATATAACCAATAACTAACCCCGATAGAGCTTCGGAAATATTGTCCTCTAATCTTTTCTTAAATAAAGAACAATTTAGATGAATTTTAAGATAAAGAGTGAATTTTTTTTTTATACAACTATAATAAGACTCTTTATTCTAGTAAAGAAATAGATGTTGCGGTCAATTATATTTAATTAAGAATGTGCATGTGTTATTCTTTTTTATTGAATAGTGATAGAGTAGAGACTTAGTTTAGCTCATCAAATGTGGAGTCAAATTGATTTTCTATTTTAACTCGTAAAAATAGAGAGCTTATAGAGATTAATTTTTAAAACCCGACTTTTTAAAATAGCAAATTGAGTAATATAAAGTTTATTAAAGAGGCTTAATTAGGTCAATTCCCAAGGAATTGAGATCCCTTCCAATATATATGACGTATCATCTACCATGCATTTATATAAAATTCATTGTATATAAGTAAGTATTTTTTTTTTGGTCAATAAATAAGTAAGTATTTTATTCATTGATAATGTATGATTCGCCGATAATAAAATTAGATATATATATATTAGAGAAAATCTGAATCTACGTCCCTGATTTTGGAGACTCAATCCCCCTCCCCTTACTTGATTAACGAGGCTAGACTTCTAGACTACTTGATTATCATTGGCTGAGATTTTTCTTAAATTTGTTATACCCTGGAGGTAGACACAAATATCTATATAATAAAGTAGCTAGAAATGTTTGTCTTGAACTATTCACGGCTCAGATCAATTCAAGACTTTTAATCCGACGGTCCTCATGCCAAATTTTTCTAAGACTCCTATCTCTAATCAAACTCTCTCATCCTATCTTATACTAACAATACAGACTCCTATCTCCCTTTTAACTTTATCTTCCTTCTTCTTAACTCAAACTTAAATTTATCCATCAGCAACCCACGAAATTCATGTATGAAAATAGGGGAGGAATGATTGAAGGCAAGAACATGGAACCCCATAAAACCCATTTTTACATAACCACCAACCCAGCAACTCAATGAC
>CM042196.1:2897980-2921098 GCA_023539305.1 Ilex asprella
ACAGTTATTTACTTAAGGCAAATCACATGTGTGTGGAATCAAATCAATAGTTTGATTCGTTTGAACATTGCCCTCTATTTGGATGTTGTGAGGTTTTAGGAAAAAGAAAAGAGTATGAGAATTTAGGTTTTTTGTTTGATTTTACTTTATGGTAAAGACTGAATGTGAAGCATTTGTTATTGATGTATCTTTTATAGCCACTAAAAAAATAATAATTATGTAAGAGGTTAGATGTTGTAATTTGGGATGATGATTTATTTTGTAAATTATAGGTTAAGATTTTTGCTGAATTTGGTGTTGTATTTCTCCGGTTTGCTTTAGGACTAGAGTTTCCTTTGACAATTGTTCATTGACCAACTACCTAACTATTTTCTTGTTCAAAGGCTTCTCTAGCGGCTTCCATTTCCCTAATTTGTCATTGGTGCAGCTTGAAATTGTTGATCTCGGAGAACTACCTGAAATAGTCATTCTTTTGTGCTTGTGGCATAATTTATGTGTTACATTTCTGAGAGTTAGTTTTTATAGTGGTACAAACATATTAATTGAACTCTTGATTTGAAATTGGGGCTAATTTCACAATCTTCTAATGGGCATAACCATATGGAGTAAAGTTGTGGATGGTGTACTCCTCGGTTAATTCTCTCAATGTTGTCAACAACAGTGGTAGATTTTTTGAACACTTCCTGATACTATGTCTCCTTAGATTATGGCTACCAACATGGAAAGGATCTTGTTTGCTAATTTTATTTCAATAGGTGGTTAAGCAGAATATTAATTATGCTCTTCATTGTTAAGTGATAATTGAGACACTTATTTTTTAGATAATTCTTCTACATATTTTTCCAAGGTATATGTGCAAGATAACCTCAGTAGTGCTCAAGTATAATATTCATTTAACCATTTTGATCAGGTTAATAACTATTCTTATTTTTTGTTAGTATAGATTCTAACAGTAATTATGAATTTGTCATAATGCTCCCGTCCACAATCCTCCTCAGAACGCCAGAACAAAAAGCAAGAGCAACCTATATGCAACCGAGCTACAAAGCCTTCTACACAAGTATCCATTCGGGTTCAATTCCAAAGACTCCCGTTCACTTCCAAGTAAATAGAATCATAAGTTTTGCTTCAATGCCACCCACTAAAGTCGACCCATTTGCAAAATTTTGCTTCTGGGGTCTAACCTTTTGGTTGCTTATTAGGTTGTGGTATCATTGCGTGTGCGCGTTTGTGTTTTCTAAGTCATTGATTTGTAAATAAATATTGTTTAAGGCCTTTACAAGATACTATCCACTACAGGCTTTGAGAATTTTTTGATAAATATTCTCATTGTGATAAATATTCTCATAACATCTTTCTAGCTATTTCCTTTTCTAACAGCTAAACACAATTATATGAATGTTTGGCAGGCAACGTACGAAGATGATTCGATCCATCTCTCTTCAAGTGAGCCTTGAAACCTTTTTCCCTTATATGATATTTAGAATTTTATGTGACTGTTATAGATCGTCATTGTTTGAATTTCATGAAAATTTTATTCAATTGCAGCAGTATCCAAGGAATTATGATTGCATTACAGTTGATTAGAGAAAAAACATGAAAGAACGACACAAAATCACAAAATAGGGAAGTTGATCTTGTTATGTGTTTGCACAATCCTGGCTACCTATTTTATTTTAGATGAAATTACTATTGCATTAGTAATTGCTCATTCTATTAACTCCTCTTGAGTTGGTTGTGCTGACTGATTATAATATCTAAACCTCTATGAGAAGGTCTTATGATATATGTTTTTTTTCTGAGTTTATTTTGTTTCATTCCAAACTCATGATTGTCGTCCACCATTTACCTCTTGATGATTGGATACTAAATGCATTTGATTGATAGAACTTTAGGAATGAAAGACTTTGTCCTTGAGAGTGTATTAGGTCATTAGCACCTATGGTGTTATAACGATAATGCGATGATAACATTCTATAATTGATAAACTCATGTGATTGCAATCATATGTCATAAAAAAATAAAAGTCAAAACTTACACAGTTGGTGTCTTGAAATATATATCGATAGTTTTACCAATTTGGATGCATGAGTATCTTGATTTACTATAATACATCAGTAGATACTTAGTTTTAGTTATAATCTTTATAATATTCTATTGCATATGTAGGTATGGTGTGGTGAAGATTCACGAGTATTGTCCAGTTGTAGTGACTGGTAACTTTGAGACATTTGCTCCTAATTTGGATTTTAAAGCCACACGTTTTTAGACTGTCATCACCGGCAAGAGGTGCATATCATCGAGGTCTATCTTTTATATAAGTATTTTCTTGTCGTATTGCTAAATAATAGGCAAATTAATTGCATTTTGACAAGCACAGAGCTTTGGTTGAAATTTTGTAATATATATTGCTCAAGTACAAGGGAAAATTTCATTGTCCAGTAATTTTGTAAAAGACACTAAAAACCATTTTTGTGAGATCCTTCTTGAAAGCATACTTTTGGACATAGTTTTCTAAGAACATAATTCACAATTAATCACGTGTAATGCACGTGTGCAATTACTAATACTTATGTAGAAGTGTTGGTTATTCTAATTCCAACCTAAATTGACGAATTCTGACTAAAATAAAATTAAATCCGAAATTTTCGACCTAACTTGGACCAACTCGTAATTTTCACCCAAATTTTCAATAGGAACTGAACAAAAATTTCAACCCGACTTGTATAAGCTCGATTTTAGAAATTCAAATATAGTAATACTCATGTTGAACTCCAGGGATTTAATTTTGAAGATGCTAAGCTAATAATATAATAATTATTAATTTTTTGAAAATAAATATCGCATTCGCACGGATTGTATATGTGAATATGTCACCTTGTATACATCATTATTTATAAAAAAGATAATTTTTTAATTAACAATTTCAAAAGTAATAAATTACGATTATACACCTCATATGTTTGTACATATCCTTTGGATTACAGATAAAAAACTATCGAATTAATTAAATTTTATTCTGTATTTGGTTACAAAAAACACACCCCATATTATGTATAATTTTATTTCAAATATTTATTCAAATAATATATTTTATTCGTATTATTGAGCCGATTATATATAATCCAGTTCAAACGTATTAAATTATAAATTTATTATTTTACCCAACAAATAAACAAAAATATTAATAATTAGATAAAATTTATGATTTTTTGTAATATATTATTGCTACTCTATTATCCAATTCTTAATTTAATGTTCTATGAAACACCGAATATAATACATAATATTTTAATTTTATATTTTATTTGCTTATACAGAATTAGTTTGTATCAAATGAATAAGGGTGTTAATCATGTTGTATTCGTGTAACCCACATATCATGTTATTTTTGTCGTATTTGTGTCAAGACCCACAAAAAAAAAAATTATTCAATGTGTTCTAAACTCGAGCTTATACATATTTAATAATTATTCGTGTCAAATTCGAGATTCGTATCAACGGTCTGAACTACCGCTCGACAAAACGAGTAATCACTAGATTCAGGTGCCAAAGATTTTTCCTCAAATGGCAAAACGATAATAATATTGTTTTGTGTGGGCAGAAAGAAAAGGCATCAGCGTCACCGTATTGGTAGTACAAAGCCGTCGTTGGCAGATAAAAGGCAAGGAGTAATTAAATAGGATCAAATCGAAAAAAAAGTGATAAATACAAATCAAACCCCTCTTTCTCTCTCTGTATATCCATCTTTCTATATCCTCATCTCTCGATTTCTTCGATTTGTTTTCACAATCTTACCTTCGATTAACGTACAATACACCCTTCTTATCCTATTTTGATGTTCAACTTTTCATTTATTTTTGGTTTTGATTTTAGGGTTTTTGTGAATGTTTATGTGTTGTAATTGGGTTGTTAGGAATAGTCTGGTTCGGTTTTGCTGAGTCAAGATCGGCCACAGCTCTTTATTTTGATATACAGGTGAGGGCTTCCCTGATATTTTTCTCGCTCTTGATTTGGGTTTTTGCTCCCTAACCATTCTATTTGTCATATTTGAGGAATAATTCAATGCATGTTTTTTTTATATTTTTTTATTAGGCTTTTCAGTTGCATGCTTGATTCTATATCATATTGTTAGCCCTGTGTGTTTAAATATGTTGGTGGGTACTTGTTAATTTTACGTACTGTTTGATGTCAAATTTTTTTGATTGAATTCCTTGGTGATAGGTTGATAGAGTAGGTTTCAAAGGGACGGTTTGGGATTTTTTTTGTGCATGTGTTATGAAATTTTGTTAGTGTTAGTCATGACCAAAGGATATTTGGGAGATTTTTCTTGATTTGCTGCGTGTTGTAACGTAATTGAATTGTTATGGTTATATGGTGAATATTATAGGCATAAAATTCGTGAGTTAAACCACAAATAGTTGGGACTGCCTTTGTTGAGTTGTTATAAGTTGAATTCTGGATTTTAACCGATGTTTGTCATGTGTCCCTTTTGGAAAAGTTTGATGATTTATTCCTTTTGGTTGGTGCTTGACTTATGGGGAAATTTTGTTCTTATGCTCATGTGATGCTTAGGTACTTATTAAGATAAAGGGAAAAGAAGTTAAGCGAATTACCTCAGTGGGTTCTGTTGTTTGGCCGTACATCAGTTTTTTTGAAAAAATATGCAACTTTTTTATGTTAATTGTGTGAAATTTACTGTTTTATTGAGCATTCTCATCCTATATGCAAGTCTAGAGCTGCGAACTTAATTCCACTTTGTGGGCGTGGCAAAAAAATTATGATTTGGTCAATATCAGAGAATATACTTTTAATAGGGACACCTTACTACAATGCACATTAAATGATATCTGGATGTTATTCTTGCCATTATTTTTGTTTGAGTTCTCATGGAAGCTGCTGTTATGAAGCACAATCATTATAATGCAAACTCACAGCTGCGGGCTCCTCCTTGCACTACGTGGTTGTGGCCGAAGTTTGTGGCTGGGTCCAAATTTGTTACCATTCCTTTATACTGGTTTGCTTACTGTATTGCACATTTGGCATTACTTAATTAGTTTTTCCTGACAGAGGTGGACTCTGGAGCATCTAGTTTTTAAGGGATTGGACAATGGACTAACTGCTAATTCTGTTTTAAAGCTTAATGTTTTCATGGACAAAGAACTCTACATAATGAAAATAAATGAGTTGAAGCTTTTCTTGCATTCCTAGTTAGTTATTCTCTGCCCTTATAAATTCTGTTTGTTGTGAACTAAGCTTGCATACCTGCAGCTTGTTTAAAGCCTCGGATCTCTTTTTTCTTTTTTCGTTATATCAATTGATTACTTTCTCTCTTTTGTTTGTTACTGTTCTTTTAGGTGTACAGTTTTTCTTGCTGAAATTCTCTCTTTGTCACTACATCTTCATTCCAAAATTGGATGAGACATATGGTGGTCATTATGGGTTAGTCTATCTCAAGGATTATTTTCTTTTGAATATTTTTTTTTGTATTTTAATTTTGGCCGTTTTGATTACTTAATATTTGCTTTAGGAAGTTTGAGATTAAGTTTTTTGAAAGGGAGAGACTGACATTTTCTTTTTTAATGTTACTATACTCCTATTTTACCCAACTGAGAGGGATCAGGAAGTCCATTAATTTCCTTTTTGTTTTGTGTGTGTGTGTGTGTTTTTTTTTCTCCTTTCTTGTTTGGTGATTTTGTAATGTAATCTTATCGACAATAACATCATATGACATTTATATTGACTTCTAAACCCAATTTATTAATTGATAATATAATATGTTTGATAACGATTTGAGTATCACATTCATTGTTCGTTAAGCTTCTATGTTGCATGAAAATGTGTAGTAGTGTTGGATTTGGAGATTATATGAACTCGCTAATTAGGCGTAAGAAGACTTTTCGTTCGATGGAATTCTGTCCATTGGAATTTCTTAGAAGCGTCCTTTATCTCCTACGTTAAATGATTACCTTCGTTACTTGAAGAGCTCAAGGTTGCTGTGCAACTAGGAAGCACAGATATGAATACAACGATATAGCAAAATCCTAAAATAGGATACGGATACGGACGAGATACGTCCATAAATATATATTTATATTTGTACTATTATGTAATGACTTGATAGTTATAATTTTTAGTGGTTCTTTAACAATAATAAACAATATTAACAATTTTTTATTTTAAAAAAAATGGCCTATTGTCTCAGTATAGTACATTTGCAAAGTGAACGTGATTAATTAAAGAATAAGAATTAACATTTAACTAGAGTACATTTTTAGAAGTATTTGTTGTTAAGATTATAGAGTAATCTACTCATTCATACTTTTTGGACATATAATAATGGATAATACTTGAAAAACACTCATGTGTCTTCTAAGTTATATGAATTTTTGTTGATGTATTGCATTGTATGTAAAATCAAAAGGAAGGGGTAAAGATTAAAATTAAAAATTACACACGTTTCTCTATATATAGAAGTACCCGCGAAGCTAAGAAGCATGGACACGGACGCCGGACACGGATACGACACGACACGGACACGGACACGCAGACACGACATTTCTAAAAAAAGTAGGACACGGACACGTTGGGGACACGTTACAAAAATATTATATTTTATATATAACATTATATAATTTATTGCAAATATAGTGATAATGATATACAATTCATAAAAAAATTCAGTATTTTATGATAAGTTAACCTAATATCTAGTCATCTGTGTAAATTTTTAGATTAAAATATCTTCATTATAGTCAATAATCATCAAATTTTTTTGTAGACAATGTGTACCTAATATATAATTTAAATAATTGCTCTCATTTTCTCAATTCATCTTTTTTAAAACTTTTATGCATCTTTTGTTTTTATTATTATAATTAGAGTATAACTTTAACATGTCTAGTATTAATAATTATATGTTCTCAAATTTTTAAGCTTTGTTAATCACATTTCAACATATGCCTATTGTTTAGTGGTAGACACGTTCTAAAGAAATGTCGGATACGTCACCAAAGAAGTGTCCGACATGTGACCTAAATTAAAATTTATCATTTAATTATGGACACGGATAAAAGAGTATCGGACATGTGTCCGAGAGTGTCCATGCTTCATAGCCGCGAAGTATTTATATATTTTATTTATTATTGGATGCTTTTGGTATGTATTCGATATGATAGTCGACTATTCGATGAGTATTGTATCCGATAAGATATCAGATACGGATCGTCGATCTTAACGAAGTATCTGTGCTTCATAGGTGTGCAACAAAAAACCATCTTCACCAACTAGAATAATGATGAGTTAGAGAACATCATGCATTGATCAGCAATGTGGACACTGGATTCATATTGACTATCATGAGGCCGTTTGTTGTTGGTGGTTCAGTCAGGTTTTTCCCCTGTAATTCTTCCATGGTTTGCTGAAAGTGCAAAGAAGTTCATCAAAATTTAAACGATCAAAAAGATTCTTCAAGTTAATGGGTTTTTATCTCTCGAATTTTCAACTGGGAAATTATTTCTTTGTAGTGTACTCTCATATTTAAATTTTTTGGTACAAAATTGTATCAAACATGAATTGTTGGATATTTACTTCCTAGGTGTATATTCGATAGAAAACATAGGATACCCATAACATTTGTGTATCCTGTTGGCCAGTTATTTCTTTTTGAGTACTCTCGTATTTGAAGTGTTTGATGTACAACCTATCACATATGTTTACCATGTGTCAAGTGCCTGATGTGTATGTGATGCATTTTGAGGAGTCTATATAACCTGCGTGTGGTTAGTATTCTTCTCCATTGCTTGTAACCGGTCTCTTTGGTAGTGAGTTAAAGCATAGTCTTGGCAAAAAATAATGTTGTAATTTAGACACTTCAATTGGTAACATAGTCTTGTGGGAGTAGATGCTCCATTATAGTATAAAGTTAGTTGTACTAAGCAATTTAAATGTTTAGAAAAATGGAGAAAAAGAGAACTAGATGGTTCCTTAATATAAACCGAGTTCATAATCTTATCAGTTGCAGTGGAAACCGTTTGCCATCAAATAGGTTGGTGACTTTGTAGCTGTTGCGTGTAGTGGCTCAGTAGTGGGTACAATGTAGCAGCTTTCTTACCAGAATACTGTGCCTCTTCCCGCCGATTAGTTCATGATGTCCAATTGCACTACAACATTTCATGACGTTATTCTTTGCTCAGTACGTTTGTATAATAAAAAATGTTATCACTTACTATGCTACACATTCTTTGGTAAATGTACACTACATTATTTTACTAAGTTGCGTTGTATGCCTAATTTTTTGTAATTTGGAGTTGAAATACGTTGGGGGTTATGCAATCCCAAGACTTTCGTACTTATAAACCCGATGGCCTCACATGAAGGCAACGATAGATTTAAGTCTTTGTAAAACTGCCAGAATTTTTTTTACTAGTTGGTCAACTGGCATATCCTAAAGGGTTTACTGTAATTCAAGGAAAGTTGCCATCAAATTGAACAATCCTCATCATTTACATTTTTGATGAGGTTCATATTTTCATCTATAGGAAAAAAAGCTTGGCATTAATTACTCAACCACAGGTGAAAAATGAATTAACCATGATGATGTTGGCATTAAAGGATCAACTCAAGAAGAGGGATCATATGGTAATCAATGCCATGATTACCAAGTGAATAATTATGTATGTTTTTGCTTAAAGATATCCCTTTTGCTGATCTTGAAATGATTGATAATGTGCACCTTTTTTTTTTAAACTGGTTATAATGAGCACTTGAATTTTGCATTTCCTTGGTTTTTGTTCTTGAATGCATTTTCATAAGCATATGATATGGTCTGGTGGCTGTTGGTGGTGGTGGTTTTTTTTTTTTTTTCTAGTTCTTGAGATAATTTTGTGCAGGATATATTTGGATCAATGGAGTCTTCCAAAGAGACAGGCTGCCAAGCTCCGGAAGGCCCTATTCTTTGCATCAACAATTGTGGCTTCTTTGGTAGTGCAGCCACTATGAACATGTGTTCCAAATGCCACAAAGCCATGATCTTGAAGCAGGAGCAGGTGAAGCTTGCAGCGTCGTCCATTGAGAACATTGTGAATGGAGGGTCTGGCAGCAACGGGAAGGTGCCTGTGGTTGCTGGTACCGTGGACATGCAAGATGGACCTGTGGAGTTGAAGGTTGCTCGTACACAAGCATTCTGTGATTCATTCACAAGCCAGAGTTCAGAGGTGAAGGCAAAAGAGGGTCCGAATAGATGCAACTCTTGCCGGAAGCGTGTGGGTTTGACAGGTTTCAATTGCAGGTGTGGGAATCTCTTCTGTGCTGTTCATCGATACTCTGATAAACACAATTGCCCATTTGATTATCAGACTGCAGGTCGAGATGCAATAGCCAAAGCCAATCCTGTCATTAGATCAGAAAAGATTGATAAGCTCTAGGAGCCATGCAGTGGGGGTTTATTAGGTACTGAAGTATGATGCTTTCTCGTCGTGTCTTCGTATAAGTTGGTCACTTGTCTTCTCAGGTGCCATTCAGTTGATATAAATGGTTTAAGGCACGAGAATGGAGGGCGACTTTGCAAGTCAAATGAACTCGAAAATCCTCCTCAATTGGCTAGTATTACTTTGCTTGCTCCAGTGTGTTAAGTCTTTATTTGTGCTGGCTTGATGGACATTCCTGTGGAAATTTGTAATTTGTCGTCCTGCTTAATTTGCGCTTATTATTCAAGTGTTTCGTATAGATATAGTTAAAAGGCTAACGAACTTTTATATTATAAATTGACTTCAAAAGCTAATTTGGTTTGGGTGACAAGCGGGTGGACTCATAACCCAAATGGGCTGACAAGTTTCTGGGGCCAGACACTAAACTCGTCGCGATATACAAACTTGAGTCTGTACGTTATAAATGATCGGGTGATTGAACAAAATTCGACACAACATGACCTACATATTTAGAAACACGACCCATTGGCAGTCCTAATTACAAACAAGCCAGCTGAGAACATTAACGTATATGCTCCACAATGTTACATCAAAGTTTATGATAATGTTTGAAATCTTGACACCCTGGAGGCAATGCACTACTATATGCTTTTTTCATTGTAACTGCACCTAACCTTTGTAGTCCTACAGACTGAACAGTTCAAATTGGGTCACAAAGTGTTTCAAAGGTATCCAAACGGAAGACCTTTCCACATCTTGCTTAGGAGTAATGCTACCAAATTTACGGTCCCTATATAAATTTGGTCTACTAATCCAACGACAACAGTAGATTTGGTCAACAAATTTAATCAATAATCCAAAGCATTATCGATTGACTTGGAGGATTCAACCAACAAATGAGACATGAGTTGGACTTAAAATGGGCAACATTAATAGCTACAAACCTGCATTAATTAGCTTCTGAATCAGTATTTCAACAGTAATGACTATTATGTGAGCAACAAAGGAATGTTCTTTGTATAAAGAGAAAAATATAAGGGTGAAATCTAAAGTGAGTTTTGAAATGCTATAATCCACCCGGATGATTGCCATAATATGTATAGCTTACACCATGGGCGACAAGGATGAAGACTTTACGGTGTGCTCATCCTTGTCACCCATGGTGTAAGCTATACATATTATGGCAATCATCCTGGTGGATTATATTCTAATGCGAAAGCACATCAACGTGATAATAAGTTTAGGCCTTACCAAGAGATGTGAGAACTGATCCATTCAATCAAGAGAGGAAGCAATGGTTCCGATAAAATTGGAACAATACAAAAGAAGATTAGCATGACCGTTATAAACGCACAAATCGAGAAATGGCGTCAACTAAGCTTAACTGTGAGGAGAAGGTTGCCCCAACAAAGTGCAATACAATTTACTCAAAAAAACAAGAAGATTAGTAATTACTAGTACTAATTTTTTACTTTTCAAGTGGTGATAGATAGAAAAATTTGTTGAATTCAAACTTTTTCATGGTAGGGACTAGGGAAACTAATTAAATGCTTTTCCTAATCCATATTCTTGGCCAAACTGTCTGACTGTAAACATAAATGCTTAGAGGACTGAAGTGGTAAACAAAATCCACTGGCAATAATTACTGCACAAATTGGCAAATGCTTTTGAGACTCTCTTACCAAAGAATTGAGATATTAGTTGTATAAAAACAGAAGAGACATTAAGATTTATCATCGTATTTACCAGCATGAGTATCTGAGATTTAAGGTAAGAAACCACAGACACGCGCACACACGCAAAAAAGAGTTCCAGGCAGAAGTGTCTCATTAGAAGTTGCATTGTATACTTAATCTTTTTCTGCTTTGGTTTTTATTTTTTATTTTTATCTTTCTTTCATCTTTCCCACTATTTTCTTCTCCATTGTGATTTTGAGTTGTTCTAATTTCTTCAAAAGACTCAACTTTTAATTTTGGTTCAATAACAATTTCAGGTTTTCCAAGGATTAGGAAGCCAACTGCCTTCAGATCAATTCAGAGCAGTTAATGAAAGGGCAATTAGCAAAAGGAACAGGCAGGAATAATCTTCTAGTAATAGGTAACAGATGGTTAGGTCGATCTATATACGAAGGATTGACTAAGCATAAAAAGCAAAAAATGGATGAATGACTACGTAAAAACAAAGATGGTCAAATATCGTCTAGTTTCTATTGTTTTTCTATATATTCTGACCGAGTAGAAACACTTATAAAACATAAAACAAATACACACATACACATTCTTTCGAATCATTCAAAGAAAATTTCTAAACATGTGGGATCCTTACAAAAAGCTTTTACTTTTTGTAGATCTTTGCATTCAGTAAGTTGATAAGAAGTTTTCTAAGTATTTACTTAGTTACATGACAATTTTCACACTGTAAGAAGTTTACATGAGGCATAAATACATAAACTTCCGGCAGCATATCTCTCTTTTTCGACGAAGTAATTTTCATTTCTCAAGTGTAGTAAAATATTGATTTTGCTTCACGTACGTGCATGTAATTCTTGCATTGCCTGATCTATGACTATTAATTTTTTAGATGTCGTTATCAACTAGTTCCTTGTGACCGTTAAAAACATTTAAGGAGCCAAATCTTATAACTAAACAGAGATAAATGCATGCATATATGTAGTCATAATAGGTTTATCCTCTTTTTCTTCCATCATCAAAACATATGTTCCTTTAATTTTGGGTCTATAATTTCAACTAGTTTCTATTTTTAGTTCACTATTTCCAACCTTGTATGAATTTCTTGAAACTTAGCTTTTGGCAATTTACGGTCACCGTCCGCTGTTCATATATAAATTTATATTGACTATTCCATTACTTTTACTCTATCAAAAACAGTTACCTAGATTAAAATCAAATGTCAACGATTTGTATTTCAATTTAGCATTTTGATCCAAGTTTGTTTTCCCCAATAAGTCCACATTCTTCTCATCTGTCTAAAAAACAGTTCCACTATTCTCAGTCAACTTTGCTACACAAGTTTAAATTTCTTACCATCAATATTGTTAAACTCAGAGTGTATTAAAGCAGTCCTTAGATTCCCAAACAATGTAAAGTGACATAAGAAAAACTTATGAGAATAAATTCCTAGGGCGCTATGTCAATTTTTAAGGTAAAATGATCTCATTCTTTGTACACTTACACAGGCAATTCTACTCTCATTCAACCAATAATACAAGGAAGCATATAATATGTCTGAAAATTCAGGGCTCATGGTTTTGGCAAATAAGGCTGCAGAATCCACTTATACTGACAATCCAGTCCAAATGACATCCATTGCATCAAATAGAGAACGAAGTTCACAATATCGAGGAGTAATTAAGTATTATTTCTTTAGCCCTGCTTGATAAAGTGTTAACTTTTTTGTATGTTTGTGTTTGTGTTTGTGTATGTGTGCAACTTTCAGGAAAAGGCTAAACAGTATCTGTTCATATTGTAGGACAAAAAACAAGAATGTTTATACAGCATTTGTATATCATAATGGACTTGTGAAACCAAAAGGCCGCTCAGGTAGAGTTTACAATTCCAAGATTTGTTCCTTCAGCTTCTAATATGTATTGATTTTAATAAAATGATTGTTGAAAGGACCTGTAGTTTTCTTATTGTGATTTCATGTTGTTATTTCTTGCAGTATATTTGGGTGAGTGAAAGCTACGTCCACTTTGCAATAAGTATAGAGTTTAATCATTTCCCATTTGTATTATTTTTGAAGTATGCTGTAATTTTGAGCAGTTGCTTTTACACTTTCATGTTCTTTGTTCAAGCAGGTAGATTTAGCAATGAAGTTGAAGCAGCAAGGGCTCATGATTTACTCTCCCTGAAGTACTGGGGAGATGATGCAAAAACAAATTTCCCAGTATGACTATCACCAAGTTACTTGAGAGAGAGAGAGAGAGTTACACCGTATTTTGTTTCTTTAGGGAAGCATAACATGTTTGTAAACACGCAGTGTAGTGAATCATTAGTGAGAAAGAAAAAACAATCAAACAAAGAATACATATACTAGGTGCGGCAAAATTACTGCCTAGTGCCTACGTCCACGGAAGCGGTTGTTCTTAACCATACAGAATCCAAATAGGGTTGTGGCTTATATACTGGCATCAATTGAGAATCCTAGTCCTTGTTCAGTATATATTACCCAATATACATTGGAACTACCCATTATTTTCATATTGTACACACCATTGAACTGTTGGACCTAGTGCATATGAGCCATCTATCTACTCTTTCCAACATAACATACAAAAACAAATTTTCATTTTCCCTTTTTGGTTTGGGGCATTGAATATGGTGTCGGAGTGAAGACGGAATAAAATAATTAATATGGGTTTTTGGAGTCTCAACCCAACTGGGATGAGACGATTTGTTGTGTGCATTATAATTTGTATTCTTGTTGCAGATAAGTATGTATGGGAAAGAAGTGAAAGCCATTGCACACATGACAGAACAAGAAGTACTAGCTTACATTAGAAGGTAAAGAATGCTATCCAATCCCCTCCTCCTCCACCGACAACACACCCACACCCACACCCACACACTTCATACATTTCATGGTTGATGATCAGCAACCTTACAATGTGATTTCTCACTACTTTTTGTTTATGTCTCAACTTTCAGGTCCAGTAGTAGATTTGCAAGGGGCAGCTCCTTTTACCGTGGAGTTACAAAGTACTCAAATTCTATTTCTTTCTTACACACACATACATCCACTAATATTTTAATCTCTGAAATAGGCAAAGCAAATATGGACGATGGTTAGCAGTCAAAGGCAAAGAGAAAGGACGATTGATCTTAGGAACTTTTGGTAATTGACATGAATACTTGTCTTTATATATTATTCTAACTAAAATGGGTTCATTCAATAATCTATCTAAACAGATACCCAAGAGGAAGCAGCAATGGCATTTGACATTGCATCAATAAAGCTGAAAGGCTTTGACGCCATGACAAACTTCGACTTAAAACTGTATGATGTCAAGGGAATTCTGGCAGGCAATAATGTGCAGGTTGATTTAAAAATAGCAAAGCTACTTAAGGAGGCAACCGCACTTGGGCCTTCAAATAATAAGGGAGGAAGCAGCTCAGATGAACTCAGTGGAGGAGAAAAGAATAAGAGTCTGTTAATAGAAGAAGATGAGATTGGCTCTCAAATGGTCTCAGGCTCGAGAGCTATACATGGTAACAGTCCCTTCAAGGAAATGCTCCCCCTGAAGGCCTCAACGGCCTTGAATGAACCCTCAACCTCAAACTTTCGTCTTGCAACTAATGTTTTTCAATGCAAACCAGCAAATGCTGATGAGTCCTGCATCATGCAGAATGGAACAGTTGCAAGGCTGAGCTATGGTTTACAGTTCCCCGATACCGACTCCATTGGAGAACAGAAGGCAAGGGCACGAGGCACCGGGTTTCGACATTCAACCTCAAGTTGCTTTAAGCCCTACTCCAAAAGACAAAACTAGTTTGAACCTCAATATAAACTGATTTTGTGGTTTTCACTTTGACTATTATGCACCCTTTTTAGTTGCTGTAAGCTCGGAAATTTCATTCCAGCAGATTATCTAGTCATTTATAGGTCCTGGTGGAGGAATTCACAGGGCTTGAACTCAAGATGACTTACATGATAATGCTACTTGCATTACAAATCACATATAACTTTCAACATCTTTTCCAGTACTATTAATCAACTGTTCAATGAGCAGAACGTTTTCAATATGATCTAAAGATTGAACTTGTTAGCTTATTTAGTCAAATTCCAGAAAAGTTAAACTAAGGACTAAATGTATTTTTTGTCCCTAAAGTCAGCACCAAATATCACTTTTATTCCTCAATTATCAATTTTATAAATTATATCCTTAAAGTTTCCAAGTTGAATTAAATATTCCAACCGATAACAGACGTTTAAAATTGTGTTAATTACGCCCTATTAAATTGGAATGTCCAAGTCATACCAACAAAACCTTTCTTATTTATTAACACACTGGGCTAATAATGATGTACTCGAGTCTCATATACACTTAATATGAATTAAAGACACATGTAATTAGTCGTCTCACACATATCTAGTATTTATCATAATAAAGTTGTGGAAGATGCTACAAGGAAAAACTTTAAATGAGAACCTTCAGCTTTATAAAGTGAGTTTCTAACCATGTTCACTGCCTCTTGGAGAATAAACAAAACTTTGTCCGACATATACTATGGATAACACGGATGAGTAGTCACGCGTGAGTAATATTATTGAATAGATGCACAAATTACACTTTTCCCTTAATATCCAATGAAGGCATATAGGAAGCTTCTTCCTCAATTAGTAACTGTATCAAGGCCTAGTCAAAATTCTAGTATATGGTAGGCTGTATGGAAAAATCTAATACATGGTAGTTCCTATGATAACCAAATGACTTTTTTGATGTACTACTTACTATATAGCATGCCTTTCTTTAAATTGATCAATTAGTATTTGTTTGGGTACTTGTATCATCATTCAATGGCATTGTCCTACATCCGGTCAGGTATCCAACTGCTCCCGAAGGTAAAAACTTTAAATAAGGACACCAACAATGAAGATATTGACAACAAAAGATATTATTACTTGAGAATCCGAGATAATTCAAATAGAGTAATGTCAGGTATCATTATCTCAAGTTCTTCTAAAGTCCAACCTCAGTCCTGATTTGTCATATGTATGCAATTTGTGAAGGTTATGCATATTTAGAATTTAAGTTGTCGCCAGAATTCAAAAATACGTGTGTGGTGGAAGGTGAATTTGGGTGTAAGTTTGGGTGTTTATGCAAGTGGTGGTGGTGGTTGAGTGTGTATGTGTTTGGTAACAGTAATGTTGTGTGTGGAGATCGAGACAATGGGAAGGATGTGCGAGTTTTGGGTGGTGGTGTTAGTGACGAAGTGGAGGTTGCAGGTTCAGATGATAATAGTCATTGTGATGACATGGAGGGGGTTGTGTAATTAATTATCAAATTTCGAACTTTACCATATTATCAACTTGACTTCAAAGGAGTACTCTTAATATTATACGGATTCTTTTATAATGTCAACTTTAACCGTTAGTTTTACAAATGTCCGTCATAGAGGAGGGATCCGTCTAGTACAATTTACCAATTTTAGGGTGTCTCCTTGTTATATCGATAAATTCACATGCTACAATTTACAGGCGTATGAAGCAGCGTGTGTGTATTGAAGGAGAGTAAATTTTTTTCTTTTTAGGAAAAGGATAACCAAAATATATTTTCCTTAGCCATACGAGTTGTGAAAAGTTCAAGAGAAGAAATCTTTCATATAATTTTCACGATTTTCTACGAGTGATCTAGAATGATAACTTTGATTTTAAGGAGTGATGTGTAGCATAGACTAACATACAACATTGAAAATAAGTATGATCGAGCTACAACAAAAGTAAGAACCATTAGGGTAGAGAAGGCTAGGTTTCAAAGAGTTGGTTTCAATCAAAGTTAACATTAAGTCATTTGTGGTTTGCTCTATCTGCAAATAAAATGATTGAACACACATAAAAGCATGGAAATTTTGTTTCCCAAAGTTCACAAAGGGTGTAAAACTTGAGGATTTGGGTACAAACTAAATCCATGGAGGTTTCATAATGCAAAACATTTGCTAACAACATGGTTATTAATAATAAGTACTAAAGATAAGGAGCTATTGTTCAATTGAAAGAAAAAAAAAGAAAGAAAAGAAACAAGACAAACACAACATTCCAAGTTATAAGCTTGAGTAGGGGATTGATTTCACATCCATCTCCTAATCAATACTTGACAAATTATTCTTCTACTTTTACCTTTGCCCCAGCTCCAATGATACGGAGGCTAAAATGTCTCTTAAAGTGTAAGTTTTTACATGGATTGTTGCACGTGATGAGATTAACGCCATTGATATGCTTTACAAAGAAGACCTCATACTTGTCTTTCCTCGAAGTGGTGTGTGATGTGTAAATGAGATTTTGAATGCATTGATCCTCATTCTTACATTGCCCTATTGCATTGTTATAGTGGTATAAATTGTTTAGTTTGACGAGTTTTAGTTGGATGATTCATATGCCATCCATGCCTTGGTTATTGAATATTTGAAAGGTTTTGGGAGGCTTAATAAAGGCATTACACTTTGGAATTGTAGTATCAAGGCTACTTTTTGGGTTATATAGAAGGAAAGGAATGCTTGAAGTTTTAAAGATCGAAGTGCGTGAATGGATGGATTATGAAACTGTATTCATTTTTTAAAATCATTTTGGACTTTTGGTAAGGATTCCAAAGGAATTTAAATTTTTTGTTATTCTAGCAGGATGAAGAGTTTCATGTGATTTCTTTCTTTTTTTGTTGGATTTCTTCTTCAACCTTTTTTGATGTACTTTTCAATATTTATAAATAAAACATTCTTGTTTCCTATAGAAAAATGCTTTCGATGTTGGGAAATTTCCCTTAAAAATGAAAAAAGAAATACTGAAAATTGGTGAAAAAGACAAATCCTTGATCCTTTAAGTCAACAAGTCAAGGGATAATTCTTTTAAGACCTAGAGGACACGTGCTTAAAACAATTTGGTCCTTAAGTCAACGCGCTTAAAAAAACCTTGGTCCTCAAGTCCAAACTGGTAACGAAGTACTTTTTTTAATAACAAAAATAACCTCATTCATTTATCTAGATGTTGTCTCTTTTCTCCATCTCTTTTTTCTCTCCTATCACTCTCCTCTTTTTCTGCCAAAACTTGATGCTCTCCCATCGATGACCCACCACTCTGAAAAACCATTGCTTGCTTGTTTCTTTTCCAAGAAAATTTGTCTCCATTTCAAGTAGACCATTCCCTTGAATCACACATGAGAACAACTTCACCCTTTCCAAAGCATTTGAAAGAATCCAGAAAAAATCTTGGATATGCCTCACTTCGGATTTATCTCCCACAGAATCTCGCTAAACATTCTACTCATAAGCAAATCCAAAAAAATTCTCTTGAAAAGATTGAACATGTGTTTGCATAAGCATGCCAGAAATGTAAAAAGGTTGTCACCCACTCTCTTGAAATGATTGAACTATGGAGTTAAGCTTATCATGATGAAAGTCACCCATTCAAATGAAACAATAGCAAATTCTTTGAATATTTGGGACTGATATTGTCTGAAACCAAATGATTTCCTCTCCTTCAACATCTTAAATGCTTTTACTTTAGATCTTTCTTAATTGGAGAGAGACCTTTGTTTTTTAAGGAAGAGTCTTTGATACTGCTTCACTATCCTATATTTCACTATCCAAGAACCCACGCCAAAATCTTACTTCCAATATGATATTGAAATACATTTAAAACAATGAAATAGGTCTATTTCACTATTTTGATTAAGTGAAATACAAAATCCTACTGTCAATAGATATAATATTTAAATATATTTAAAACAGCAAAATAGGTCTACACTATTTTGATTACAGTGAAATAGATAATATTACTACCAATAGATATGATATTGAAATACATTTAAAACATTGAAATAGGTCTATGTCACCATTTTGAATACAGTGAAATACATAGACCTTTTGCCCGATAGAACTGATACCTTTCCGAAAGACCAAACAAGGGATTTGAGTCTGCCACTCGTACCTATCGACCAAAGCACTTATCGAGACCAAAGATCGGTATCAAAAGAGCGAAAAGGGCAAGGACAACAAAATAGGTTTATTTCAATGAAATACATCCAATTAGGGAGCTAAATCCCACAAAATTGGAGTAACTTGAGAGTTATAGGGATGAAGAACTTACAAAATCTGAGAAGTCTTATGAAACTTGGGAACTTACACAAATTGAAGTGGAATGAGTAGATGCACAAAGACAAAGACAAAGACCATTATCCTATTGCCAATAAGATTATGTTGGGTTATCTTGCAATGTAGAAGTTGTTGTGAGCGAGAAATATTGCCAAATACAAGTGTTTGATGTTGGAGACGCCATGGATTCTTGTTTGATGTTAAAGACGCCATAGACCTGATAATCCACGATGAAGAAATTGGGAACACAAAGAGACCTTTACTTTCTCATTCTAATGAATGACTTTTTCTTTCTCTCTCCAAAACTTTGAGGTCTGTTCTTGGTGTTTAGTGGTGAAATTAAAGTCTCTCTTTGAAAGTGTGAAGTGAAAAGGAAGGCAAGGCAAGTAATTTAGGGGGTGCGTGTGTGTTTGTTGTTTTTTTTTTTTTTTGGGGGGAGGGGGGGAAGGTTCTAATTTAAGGGCATTTTTGTCCTTGTGCAATAATTTGTGTTTCGGATCCAAAAGTTATTACCTTTGACTCAAAAGTTACCACCGATGGACTTGTGGTCCCATTTCCCAAAGAAATATATATTTAGGAAATAGGGATCCTTAAGATGTAGGTTATCTCAATCACCAAGCCCCTATCACTATGTTATTCTCGGTTTTTATATCATCCAAAGACTACTCGCATATTTCATCTCTACATGTGCTAAATATGCATGCTTTCATTTCAAAGTGCAAAAATGCCTATTCTAACCCACAAACATCATCTCAAGAGACTAGATGTTAAAAGGGGGAAGAATTGAATCATTGCATGTTTCCATAATTGCAATTTCAATGTGAGAAATTTTTTCTGGACTTAAATCAACAAACTTTTATTCTAACAATTTTTTGTGGGCTGAACATGAAAAATTAAAAATACAATTTCATATGTTAATACAGGTAAAGTAAGGAAAACTTAAGAGACCACCTTTAAGCTTGAACATATGAAATTCACTTTCTAGAACTTTTTTTCTCTCTTTCCAAATGCACCACAAAACAAGAGAAATTGCCTTTAACCGAAATAAACTACTTAAAATTGTTACATTTAATAGTCATGGTAAGAAGCACCAATTTTTCTACAAAAACCACAAATATCGAACAAGGACACTTCTACACTCTCGCACACTCTTCTTTTATTAATAGCCAAACACGTGACAAAAAAAGTCTCTGAGGGTGTTTGAAGTCGGTGCTCTCAATTTCTCCAAATTACGACCTCAAAACACCCAAAATTAAAAATTAACCAATTATCATCAAAGTCATCGAATAACTAGATTCGATGCCGTATTTTCTCCTTTGAAGAATGAAAAGGACAAATTCATGACACAGCGTTTTTTCCTTCTATCCACAAGCCTAATAATTTTCATCCAGGATATTTGACAGCACATAATTTCGACTATGCAACAATAAAGTCAAACACAGCATATATCGATATAATGTGGGATCTAACTTCTGAAAACTATCATACCAAACGCTCAGTGGTGAACCTATTAGCATCCAAACGCATCCAATTGAATAATTTTCTAATCAATCTAGAAGGTAGAAACTGGAGATCAACACGAAAGCACATAATTCAGTTAAGAAAATCACAAATTTCTCTCGAAGTTTGATACATTGTAATTGCAACAACAGAAAAGGAACAGTCAACTTTCCAATAATTAATCGTCATTGTAAACAAAGAAGTGAAGTGCTCAATTCAACAATTAAGAACCCTTATTCTCCCAAGTACACCACAAAACACCATAATATCAACAGATCATTCTAATTTAATATCCAAATTAATCTTACCAAAATTGGTAAATCACTCGTAATCATCAGAAAGGGTCGCCATCTGTTGGGCCGATTCGAGGCGTTCGAGGGCTTTCTGGTGTGCCCACGTCTCGATGGTGAGATCGGGCTTGGCGTTGAGCCCAACGCCGAGGATGACAATAGTGAGGAAGCTGGTAATGTAGCATGGAAGCTCCCAGTCTTCCCACTTCCTCGACTGACCTGGCGGTGGAGGTGTCCGATTCAAAAAATAGCCGTTGGGGCGTTCTTGGTGGCCGGCTGTGGCCCACCGGCTAGGTCCGTCGCCGCCACCTCCTCGTGTACGGAGGGTGGTGCTCAGGCGGCTTCGGAGCATGCCAGCGGCGGTCGCCAAGAGTTTCGGGGACGGCATTTTTCGACGGACAGAGGGAGGCTGTGCGGAACTGAGAGTGTTTATATGTAGAGTTAATTGTAAATTATACCCCCGAAGTATTGTTGAATTTTAATTTCTACTTTCAAATATCAAAAACACCTTCAAAGATAAAAATTTCTACCAATACGCACCTGAAATGAATTATTTGGACCCCATCACATTTAAAATATTACTCCTATATCTCCTAACATTTGTGTACGTGTAACATATAACTTATTGTCATTAATATATGTTAATATAACCATTAAAAATATGATTTAATCCTAATAAAAAATTATAATTTCATACTATCCTTTATTTTGTGGGTTCGTTATACACTAAAGTTTAAAATCAAGTTTATCATTTAAATGCTCAATATAATGCAAGTATTTATATAATATTTTATATATCCAATGTAATACATCACATAAATAGAATTATTTAAATGTCTAATTGGTAAAATATTTTTAGTCATATTTAGATTCTCAAGTGATGTAAGTGTAATATTTCAAATATAAGAGGTTTAGGTGATTAAGTAAAAAGAATGAGGGGTTTATGTATAATTTATCTATTTAGTTTTAATAGATGCTTATTGATACAAATTTATATTTTTGAGGATATAAATTAAGATTCAAATGGATGATGCAATTTGAGATTAACCCTCACATATAAAATACAAGGAGAATTATACTCAGATTCCTTAAAATTTGTTACTTAATCACTCAGACACTCTAACATTTATATAACATTTATGTCAGACACTCTAACATTTGAATTTTTATCCTATATACATTTTTCCCCTCAAAACCATCTTATCACACTCATCACCTCCCTCTTAACATTACTTTGTTTCTCTCTCTCTCTCCCCCCAACATACTATCACACACACACACACACACACATACAAAAACACTGCCCCTCATCTGCACACCCCAATACACAGGCGCCTAACACACACAAGCTAGGAGCATGCACGCTTGTCAGCCCCCTCTCTCTATGTGAAACCCCTACCCCTTATGCCTTTTGTCTCTCTCAGAGCACACACACATAGAGGCCAGGCCACCGCTTCACCATAGTTAGGGGTGTCCATGGGTCGGGCTGGGCTAGATCCGCAAAAGTTTTTCTGGTAGGGCCTGAATAATGTAGGTTCAAGCTCTTACCTAAGTGAGTTATCGGGCGGACCGAGCTGGGTTGGGCTTCGGGTAGGGGTAGGCTACCCGCAGCCCAACCCGTGAGCCTATTGGGAGGCTCTGCTTGCAGGTTTTTTTATATACGTCTTTATTTAAAAATAATGAATATTTTGTAACTTAATATTGGTGTAACTTATATTTTTGAATCAAAAGTAAAATTAAAATGGATAAAAATAAAATAATGAACTACATCCAATAGAATGAATAAATCTCAACTAAGTTGACTTCTACTAACTTATTAGTCATTTCCATTACTCTACCATTTAAAACTTATATGCTTAATACATGGAAAAAAAATAATACATTATTTATAATATCTAAATTTTTAAAATTTCAAATTTCGATATTGAGAGACTTATTTCAAAATTTCAAATTTAATGGTCTAAAAGTATAACTTTTTTTCAAAGGCAGGGTGGGCACTTGGGCAGACTTGATGATTGTGTATTTTCCCTGCAATTCCTAACTTACTAACATCTCCCTTGATGTATGTGTGAGGGG
>CM042196.1:2929585-2959636 GCA_023539305.1 Ilex asprella
GCAGTGAACACCCACATCAGGCACACACCCATAGAGCACCACACACTCCTCTTCGTCTCTCCCCTCTCTAACTCATTTTGTCTTTCTCCATCTTCATCTCTGCACACACCCAGAGCACACACTAGACACTAAAAGTCACAAATTCACACCCACACTAGCACTTAAACACGACCAAATTCACATGCGCACACTCTCTCTCTCCCCTATCCTCACACTCTTGACACTCTAGCAAGCGACGCTTGGTGAATTTGATGTTGATTTTTTGTTAATCATCATGCATATGAAGTGTTTGTTGAAATGCCTATGGGAAACTCGATAATAAATCTTGAATCTAACTCAAATTTTATTTCTGCCAAAGAAAAATTGTTTCAAATCGATTCCAAGCTCATTCCTTATAGTTTGTACAAACCTGAGTGGAAATTAAGAAAAGAAATGTTGTTTACAGTGGAAGGCCTGAAATACAACGGATTATTCCATCTTCCAGTCCTATCTTCAGACCATCTCATGTTTATGTTTTCAACCTCCAAACCTTCAATGTGTTCCATCATAATCCCAGCTGTGCTGTGATTAACAAGTCCTTGGCATCCTGGTCTGTAATCGAGCAACCCATCTGCATAATTTGTCCATCTTCTGTAGGTAAGATTCACATTAACGAATTTCAAATGGCTCAAGACTCCACCTTTGGATCCCGACAAGAAGACACCATTTTCAGAAGTTGCTGTGATGTTAACAAATTGTATATTGGAGATAGAACCAGCTTTGGAGTTACTATCCCTTGGACAAGTAGTCACATAGATAGGCTCTGCTCTCCCCCACCAGGACGGATCATAGTATCTTGTGCTGATATTTATGTTTGAGAAAGTTATGTCACTCACATTTCCTGCAAAATAATGAAGAATTTGTAACATCAGAATTATCAGTATGAATTTCAGAAAAATAGGGTTGATGTCAATCTACTGATGCATGATACAGGTAGAATGCTTTCAGCTTAGAATTGGTTCAATAGTTCAAGTTTCAGACTGATGATGGACTAGGCCCACTTTCATCACATGTATTTGTGTTGCTTGTTCGCCAAGTTCAAAATAATGAACCAAAGCCACAAAATGTTATCAAGATTACAGACCCAAAGGATATAGCATCATACAGGCATACAATTGAAAAGACATTCGCACCAAAGAATCTCAGCACAAGCAAATTGTAAAGCGAAACAATCATAATACGTAGCACAAGCATCAGTCATATAGGTAATCTCATTCACAGCTTTATAAACAAAGTTTAACATTCATGTGATTTTCAAAACTAACTGCATATAGTCCTTGACAAAGCATAATAACAGAACAAAATTCAGGTTGCCAAGCCCACATGATTGGGACAAGGCTTTGAAGAGTTGAACTGAGTTCTGTTCAGTTCAATTTCTAATACTTTGGATCTGCGTGTATATTCATGAAATCAAATCACCAATGAAGAAGCTAAAGTAAGCTAGAAAGTCTCCAGACTGCATAATTCTCACTATACTACAGTATGATAGAGGATGTAACTGTCAACAAAACAAGTAAAATTTGATGTTCAAGGATATTCTGTTCAATGGAAGTTCAAGTGCACCCGAAATGCAACGGATCCCTTCAGCAGTTGTTTCACTTGTAATTTTATTTGAACTAAGGCTGAAAATGAGCCAAGCCGAGCCAAATAAATAACTGCTCAACCTTGGCTTGGTCTAGGTAAAACTGGTTCAAGCTCGGCTGCATTTGCTTGGACTTGGCTTGGATGTGAATTGAGCCTCAAATTTTCATTATTTGACTCATACCTTAATCTGAATAAACTCGAACAAGTCAAAACCGAGCCAATCTCAAGTGGATCAGTTCATTGTACAGCCTATTTACTATGCCATACTAGCAACAGCAAACATCTTTAAGATGGGTAGGCATGAATAAGCAGCTTGCAGCTTGTGATTATTCAAGTGATCCAAATATCAAAATACAAGTATTTTTTTTTGTGTCATTCCTGCATCAAGCATCTTAGGCAGTCCTTAATTTAATAAGGAGGAATTCATGAAAACCAAAATGCTGTTACCTCCATCGCGTATCTGCAGTCCAAGCCCTCTATGAGACTCCACAATGGTGATATTGTCAAACACCAGACCCTTGAAATCAAACCAACTAGCACTGCCTAGTTTAATTGCTGAAGATTTTGTTCGAATCCAACAGTCTGTCGCTGTTAGATTGTAGAGGGGACCTGTAGATGTCTTGGGGCAAATGGCATCATCTCCTGTATCGATTTGGCATCTTGTAATGACTGTATTGTTGGAGTCCTCTATATCTATACCATCGTTGTTAGGAATGTCGAAATTCCCATAGATAGAAACATCAAGAATGGATGTGTTCACACACCGTACTACGTGCAAGCTGCAGTTGTTCAAAGAATGAATACAACTTTAAACAGAGGAGAAGAAAACAAGGGCTGCAAAACAAGAAAAATATAAGTTTTTCACTTAATCAACGCCAAAGCCATGACAAATACTCATGATAAAACTGAGGCTATCACTGCAAATTCCCATAAAAAGTTTAGCTAAAGCACAAGCAAAGCAAACTCAATCAATTATCAGTGTGTGTGTGTGTGTGTGTGAGAGAGAGAGAGAGGGGGGGGGGGGGGGTTCGCACCACCAATAGGCCGGCTCAGTCAACTTGATATCCCAAACCTTCACATTCCTACACCCAATGAACCCAACCAACCTGGGTCTACACTCATCACCCAAACACGCCCCTGTCCGATTCCAACTCACCATCACATTCTTCCTCTCATCAAACCTCTTCACAAACCTCAACCCTTGCCCGTTTATCTCTCCTCCACCAGTAATACCCACGTTCTCTGCCTCCTCCGCCAATACAACGTACCACTTATCACTCTCTTCTGGGTAGTCTTCCAATTTCGTACCTCCCAAAATGGTGGCGTTTCTTTGTACGTCCAAAACGACGCCGGATTTGAGGCGGAGCGTCGCGGTTAGGTAGGTCCCGGGTGGGAAGGTGACGCGGCAGTGGGTGGTGGGAGGGCAGGAGTCGATGGCGGTCTGGATCGGAACGGTGTCGTAGTGGACGCCGTCGCCGGCGGCACCAAAGTCCACGACGGAGATGATGAAGTTCTTGGGGTTGGATTGGTTGGGAAGTTGGATTGTTCGTGACGTGGCAGAATCTGATTGGAGGATGGACAAGAAAATGAGGATTAAGTTCGGTAATAATTGGCTGCGAAAGGGAACACTGGCTGCCATCTTGCGGTGGTGGGGAATGGTTTGTGGTTGGTGGTTGGTGGAGTGGGTTTAAAGGCTAAGAGCTATGTCATCCAATGATCTGTTTTATTGACTGGTTACTTATCAATTTGGGATAAGATCATGGAGAGGGAAAAGTATTTTTATATTAAAATTATCATAAAATAAGGGTAGAGATTGTAAATTCATTTTGTTTGAGACTATACTAAAATGAGATTATTTTGGATTGATTTTAATATTTTAAAATTAATTATAATATTTATTTAAAGCTTAGTATCAAAAGATAATTTCTTAAACTTTTAAGAATAATTCAGTGGTTGAATTTATTTTCTAGTAATTGAGAAGTCTTATATTTAATATTCTTTATATCTTTTAAAGGTCAATCGCCCTTGTTCTTTAGGAGATATATTCTAAACTTGGTTAGATTGTCAGGTCCCACCGACACTGACAATACATCCAAGGAATGTAATGTTGTCACATCATTTGGTACAAGTAATTCGATGCATAAATTTGGTCACCCATTAGGTGGTGTTTGGATCGACATGAGAGGATTGGATTGAATTGAATTTGAATCCTAACCCAATCCTCTCTAGTCCAAAGTGGTCCGGATTGGTCCAACATAAGGATAGGATTGAAATCCTATCCCATCTTCGGATTCAAATGGATTAGGTTTGTGGGCCCTATTGACATGTGATGGTATAACATTGTAAAATGACCTTTTGACCCCTTGTGTACAAAGATTTTATCTAATCCTATACCATGTTTGGAATTGAATTAAAAAAAAAATCCAATTCATGTTCAAGTTATGTAGGGAAAAAAAATATGATTAATTAAATAACGCATTTTTAGCAAATAATGCAATAAATATTTTGTTTATTTATTTAATTTAATTTGTACAATACACATTTAATGAAAAATATCATATGCATAATGCAACTAAAAATGTCGGTTGCTATTTTCCAAATAGTTTAATCCAACTCAACACTTGAATTTTATTATTTACAAAATAGTTTGTACATTAAAATTTTTTAAACTTCAAGGCTTAAATTTTATATCACAATTTCAATACTTAATTTGCATTTTTATAGAACACTACATAAGTCAATAATGAGATATTTTCAAAATCAAAATTTCGTACTCTGCATCAACAAATTGAATTCGATAGATAGAGAGTATTTGATCAAATCTATCAAACTTTAAAAATAGCAATCCACATAAATCTAGTCCAACCCATAAACCTATAAAAATGGTGTAAAACTTCATGCATGCTGTGGCTCATTTCTTTATAATTTGTAGACTTAGTCGTAATTTATTCTCACCTTGTCCCGTCTCTCTTTAGCCTTTTCAACTAGAATTCATGTTCAAGTTATGTAACTTATGATTCAAACTCGAATTTAGCCCAAAGATATATCAAATTTCTATCTCAATTCAATTTCCCAAAAAATAAAGCCCAAGTTGAGGGCATAATAGGAACTTCAGTAATAAGAATGCTAATAATATTATCATAAATTTCAGGGAAGGGCATCTATAGGAATGAATCATCATCAGAGATCATGAAAGAGAAATGCTAGAAGGCAGAGTAAAGTTATCTGTTGCCTAGGGAGGCCTACTTCTTTACTAGTACCAAAGGAAATTCTATACTAATTGGGCTTGTTGCCCACTTAGTGGGTTAATATTTCTTTTACTTTCAAATTGTAATTTTGATTCTATTACCTGAATATATAAAAGTATTTTTTCACTTCAACAAAACAAAAATAAAACTCATTATCCAATCTTTAAAACTCCTTACCAGATGAAGATCTCAGGAAATTGATTACAGCATGGAAAACAAAGGTTGCTTGTGTATTCATGTCAAGAACCACACAAGTTGGCATATGAATGTCAACATATAATTGTAACAATTTTTTTTTTAAGGAAAAATTCCATCCATTGCAAGAACCCCAGCAAGGAGCAAAAGTTGCAAGAAAACCAGCTGCAGCAGACTGGACTATTCAAGTGAACAGTCGCGTGAACAGTGCCTTCCAATCCAGAATGCTTCATAAAAAACAGCTTCCAAAACCACCATCATTGAATGCCCAAAAACGCTGAAAAAGGCCAGCTGAAGGCCGTAAATAGAACATGAAATCCAGCTGAAACCCTTAATCGTTCCAGCTGAAAACCAAAAAACAAATTAGCTGAGAAACCAGCTGCAAATCCAGCTGAAAATCGGAGTTTCAGACCATGGTTCCAGATAACAACGTTTGATGGGTATCTTTATGTTTGTTCGAACGACGTATTTCTAAGGTTCAAAACTAGAATTTTTTCAACATTCACTGAACACTTGAAGCCCCGAAGGAGCACAAAAGATTGGTTAACATGGAAGGACTCTAAGGCCAAGGGTACCATTAGAGAGAGAGAGAAGGGGAACAGTGGAACAACACTCTCCAATCCAAACCAACCTTATTTATACTACACACACGAATCACATTCACCCACATAATACGAGAGAGAAAGAGAGAGAGAGAGAAAAACCTGATGAGCTTGGACTTTGGCGCCGTTAGTGGGGGACCGGTGGAGAAGCTTTGCCTTGGAAAGTGATGGAGGTGGATAGTTTAACCTAGCAAAATATGTGGGTTTCAGGGTTAGAATCGGCATTTGGTCATGGATCCCTTGGATTGGATTTGAATCCTTCCATTCAGATGGGTTATCTTAATCCCATGTGGGCTGGATACTAGTCCACCGAGGAGCTGCCGAGTAATTCAATCCCAAAGAGAAGTCCAGCCCAATTTTTTCCTCCCAAACTTGAGATTAAGTGGGCCATTCCAGAATTATAATCCAATCCCATCTATAATCCCACCATCCAAACACCACCTTATTGTTTTATCAGTATAGAGGGAATAAGCTGATGTAATGCAATAAACTGGTTGAAGGAGGATAGACTTAAATCATGGAGAGATCCAGCGAGTTTGTATGAGAGGGCGGCCAGCAGGGGCGGAGCCAGAAATTTTGTTCAGGGTGAACATTTTAGTTATGTACTCTAACTTTTTTTTCTTCTAACCAATCACACTATATAACATATTTATATTTATTATATTATATTTGATATATGAAATTTATTTAACATAAAAAGTTCCAAAAACATATTGTATATTGTCAGGGGAGGAGCCATGAATATCTATAATGGAGGCAAAATATAATTGGTATGAAATAATATTTAGCCAAAATTAATACAAAAAAATTCAATTCAAGAATGAAAGAAAAGTAATAATCAACATTAAATTATTGTGAAATAGTAAATTCAATTTTTATTTAGCCGAAACAAAATCTTAACAAAAAGACACAAAATAATTTTTTAGTACATTTTAGCCTAATTACATATTTAAATAAAATATAATTTTTTTTAAATGTCTTAAATTTTGTATATGGATTAAATATAAATTAATTTTCACTAATGTTTTATCAATGCGCACAATCACAAGTACGTAGTAAAATTATTTTTCATTTAGTTACAAAATTTAGTTGACATCATTATCAATCTTATAGAGGGAAAAAAAAAAAAAAAGATAAGATATGTTTTAATCAAGTGGGTCAAAAGTTTTTTTTGAACTCGAACTCCTGATTTATCACTTTAATGGATTAGCACCTCTCCTAAATTCCGCTATAGATGGAAGCTTTGTGCACTTTGTATGCAATTTTTATCTTAAAGTTTAATGTACATGGTGTGATCAAGGCAATTCAGGACCACAGAAGCAAGGCAGACTGGGAACTACAGAGCTTAGTACAGGACATTACCGTTGAGCAGGGCAAATAGAGCTAACAAGGCAGACAAAATAATGTGGCTAATTGGATAGATGCAAGCGGTTTTCAAGCAGATCCTAATGCTCTCCAGGGTACTTGTATACTCCCAAGAACTAGAGAAACTGTCTGGATGGCTTGCAACCAAGAACACAAACGAAGTATCGAGAGAACATCTTCAATCGGCCAAGGGTTTCAAGTATTATCCACAGGACCGCGATAGCAAGAAGAACCATCCTAAAAGTATTTACCCAATGGAGATGAAAAGCAAATCCTGTTTCTCAACAAAAATCTAGTCCTTTGAATTACCAATGAAAAGGGTGTAAGAACATGCTACAGACAGCTGAACAAAAATGCAGACGAAACAACCAATATGAAATGTCTCAACGAATGAACGAGTGGAGAATCACGCTCACTCGAGGAAGAAAATAATAGGAAAATAAAGAATTACATATCTTATTCATCACCAATTCACCATCAATAGCATCTCCAGCCTAATTACTTCTTAGCAGGAAGGATCTCCACCTTGACCACTCTTTGGACCTTCATAATTGGCTCATTAAAAACTATGAAGCTAGAAAGAATATTTGTTGGAAAGGAGTGAAATGGCCCACTCTTTTTGCTTCTCTAATATGGAACATATGGAAATATAGGAATCAAGAATGTTTGGGCAACATAAAACACCCCCCCTACATATCATTGCTAAGAAAGTTTGGACACTGGCACGGGATTCATTGGATGCATTTAATGAATCCCACACCAACGATACTCCTATTCCCCCCAAACTCATTGGTTGGTCTTTCCCTCCTGCAGGTTGGATGAAGATGAATGTGGATGGCAGCTCGAAAGGGAACCCTGGCTCTGCTGCGATAGGCGGACTGCTTAGAGATGATCAAGGAAGATGGCAGCTAGGTTTCTACGGAAAGCTTAAGGACTCCACGAGCCTTCAAGCTGAATTGTGGGCTATTCATCAAGGCCTCAAGATAATTCAATCAAAGAACCTCAAGAAGGTGATCATGGAGACTGATTCATTGGAGGCCCTCAACCTAATTACTGTTAGGTTGGAGGATCTCCACCCCGAAAGGAACATTATTGCCAACTGCAAGCATATTATGTGGTCAACTAATACCCCCATTCTTCACACACTGAGAGAAGGAAATTTTTGTGCTGACAAGCTGGCAAGCCTGGGAGGGTTTCAACAGAATTCTTTTGTGTTTTTGGATGCCCCACCGTCTGTGTTGGGACAGTTTCTTTTGAATGACCTTGCATGTATCTCTTTTGTTAGAGGGTTTAGATAACCCTTTGGTTTTTCCTATGTACCAAAAAAAAAAAAAATAGCATCTCCAGCCATTTTAGGAAGAGGTGCCAGTATTAGAAAGCAAGCAAAGGATGACCAAAAAGTCGATCTCAATAACATAAATAGAATAAGCCCTGCTTGTTCTTGGTTTTACATTATGAAATCAACCAATCAACTCATACATAAAGTATTAGATTGAATGACCCTCTTAAGTTAGTACTACATACCAAATTTTCTCATCCCTAGCTGAGATAAATCTGGATTTCCAGCTAACTGTCGAATGTAAACCAAAGTCAAATGCTGATACCTCCTCTCTACTTCCACAGGGGCCGTATGCTAATATCATGTCTAACATATGCACTTCTAACTACAACTGGAGCTTCAGTATGCCTTCATATCTGATTTCAGCTGATTTGAGTGCAAAGGGGCTGCGTGACATGACAATTTGGAATTAACCTCATTGCTTCAAAGTGCTTGCTTTTACGAGAATAACTCATATCCTCAGTCCTTGTTTTTGTTTTTCAATCGGCAGCACCTTTTTTTCGGGGGTGGACTGGGGAAACAATATGCATGACCAACGTTGATGCTAACAACAAATTATTAATGAAGGTACTTGGGAGAACCCAGAAAAAGGTGAATTCATTTCATTTAACTGTTTTTCCCTCTTCTTTTTTGAGTCTTTGTAGTTGTACAAACAAAATTACAAATAATGGATGGAACTCAATGTTATGTTCCCTTGAAACTCTCCTGAATATGAAAAATGCTATTTGGACCTAATGTGGAGACCTAATTCAATGTAACCATTGGATTAGAAGTGACCTCCATCCGACATTGGAACTCGTAACTAATCGGATGGGTGCATTGAATTATGTCCCTGTTTAGGTCTCTATAGCATTGCTCCATGAATATTAAACCATCTTCATGCACAGCTTGGGTTCATATTCTAAACCTACACGTGAATTTGGAAAGGGGAAAATGAACAGCTCACGGAGCACTATCGAAATGGTTTACCTGAATTTGCAGAAGAGTTGAAACTTAAAATTGAGTTCTCCGGAGTAACAAAGCAAGAGTAGTCTATTCCCCTACCCCAGGCTGATTCATGTAGTCCATCACAATGCCGTAGCTGTTGATATTGTTGTCTGTTTCCATTTACTTGTCCTTCTGGCCACATCAATGGCATCACCACCCCCGGGAAGTCAGTGTCCATTGCAGATCCACCCTGCAAATTTTGCAAACGATTAAATGGAATATGTGTTCAAAATGAATTCAACAGTCTCCCCAACTATTATTATATGAACCATGACGAGAACAAATTTGATCGATGTCTTAACTTTTCTACTGAATTTCATCTCTTGCTTTCCTGATAACTGCATCACTAAATAGCAATCATCGGAAGTCAACCATGACTGAAAAAAATCAATGGCCACATACTGTAACTTTTGTGAATGATTTACAGCAATCAAATGGAATGAATTGTGCTCCATTTCCAGTTTCACATAATTATCAGTTCCATTGCAGCAAGCAATGGCGCTAGGGTAGAAAAGTTGAGCTTGTGACACAGTATCAGAACAAGAAAACAACACCACTTTAATACCTTCCTTGATTTGTCTATGCATTCCTCATCTTACCAGGGTATAGACTGGTTAGAAACTACAAGGATTGCACATACATTGATATCAAATGAATTCTGCCCATGCCCATTCTTCCATCTTGTGGCTTTTAAGAGGGGAGCCATCAGTCCAGGAGTCCCACAAAATTAAGCCCTATGACAAATAAAATTATTGTACTGTGATTTTTACCATGTTGACAGATTGCAATCTTATGAACAGTTGAAGTTGTAAATGTGCATAGGTGGCAGATAGCACAGGTGGTCCAAGTCTGATCCCCCCTGGTCTGCTCACATTGATTGTGGCAGACTGTCCTTTTGAGATCTTGAGTAGGGGTCTGAAAAACAGAGCCACAATAAATTTCCCAGAAAAAATATTATTTCCCAGTCCAATTGCCTAAAAAAGTCTACAAACATTTGCTGACCTATGCTGGTATTTCTTTGAATATAAGCAAGGAAGGTGCTTAATTAATGCCAAACCATTGGTCACAGCTAAGCAACGTCAAATCTACAAGGTGAAGTGTTATGCCAGATCAACTGAAAGAAATACAGCCTAGAGAACCTTACATTAACATTAACATTTCACGCAATGGACAGCTAAGAGAAACGGTTCTCTAATACTTACTTCTGCAGCCAAGAGACTGTCAAGATTGAAATCAATTCTTGGGTTCACAGCAGCAAGTCTCATTGATAAGAGCTGAAGTAAACACAAATACACAATCAGAAAAATAACCAAGGAAACCAACTATAACACAATTTCCAAGTGATAGTGGGGAGTTAAATCGATTTTTAGGGCTGTTCGACAACGTGATTTTGACATTTTTGGGAGGTAAAAATGTATTCTAAATTTGGATAGACCACAGTTATTTTCCTCTTATCTGGGAACCAAACGTCTACAAGCAATTCAAAGAAAGTGAACCATTACGGGTATTCAGTCTCAGCAGTCTATGTTTCACATGGAAGAAGATTTAGACATATAGGCCTACATGTACATATCTGCAGTTCACTTAAACTATTTAAATAGATTAAGAAATGGATTTTAGACCATCGAATGGTTGTTGTTACTTTTCTGTTTATTCACCGGGTGCAGATTTAAGAACAACCTTTCCCCCAACCCCACCCCCCCAAGGCACCAAAAACAAAAAGAAACATGAAATAAATAAAAGGTTTGAGATCAAAGTTTAAAAAATTACATAAACCATGACAATTTTTCATTGACCAACATTCTTCAGAACAAATAGATCAACTGTCTTGCATCGCTGTTCATTAGTAAAACGACACCTATAATGTAACATTTATACATCAGATGCAATGAATGTATGAGTCTGACCTCCACTTGACGTTGTAGGGACTGTACATGGTTGATAATCTCATCCAGCACCATTAATGTACCTGAAATCTGCAAATAAATAATCCATTTAATTTTTTAATAAATCGACCAATATCCGTTGTAAATTTACCAAACAAATAGGAGATGCTTTATAATCTCAAAACTCTTCACTAAGTATGAATTTTTTCATGGTAATCAACTAGTCGACCGTAAATGGCAATTAACACCTGACTAAAATGAAGATGTTAACTTCCTTTAATACATATCAATTAGCATGTAAAATAAAAAATGCCCACTGCAAGCTTCTGTCATGCTGCCATATATGAGCTCTATTTTTTTTTAAAGTTTTTGATAAGATCTATATGTCAGTTCCTTAAATTGAAAAACAATGGAAGCTCATGCAGTTGTGTTTATTGATACTTTTTGTAGAAAAGACATTTGCAAGTGTACTGTAGTTCCTTCACGTTAAGAGATACATTATTCTTTTCAGTGTAGTTTGGCTGGGCAATGAAAGACTGCACAATCAACTTAAGAGCAGGAGTGCCAACAAGTCCACTGATTCATCTCCAATTGTTATACAACAAATTTACAAAGGACCACATACGGGTCCAATCATCAAGTTTTCAGGTTCAAACGATCACAAGTATGATAAAAGAAAAATTATAACAAGATATCAGAATGTGAATAGAACTGGAGTGCACACATCCGTAAATAATGGAAACCAAATCAGGCAAGAATGACTGCTTAAGGTATGCCACAAATGATTCCCCTTAACTGGCCAAAAATGAACCAAACACTGAAATAATTGTGCGCACAGAAGAAAGTAAGCAAGTAAGGTGGTCTCCAAATCAACCTTTTGTCCAAAAATCTTACATCAAAGGTAGTACCCCATATTTAGGGAGTATTGCCTACTAAGTCTCGCTACCCATAAATATACAGTTAGATCCGACCCTAGTGTTGTACATGCTCAATTAATCAAGAAACAGATAGCTGGAATCTATTACCAATGTATGGCAAATTTAAAATTTAAATACCAATCTACAGTGTTTTGAACATATTTAAAAGCGGATTTAAGAAATCCAATTTTATTTAAAAGTGGAAATAGAAAGTCCGACTTCAATTGGTAAAGCAGAATCAAGAAATCCGCTTTTATCGTTAAAAACGATTTTACTTGAATAATTGTACTGTTCAATTGAGTTTTTTAAATGGAAAGTGTATTTCGTAAGACCGCTTTATGAAATGAAGCGGATATAATGAATCCACTTTCATTTGAATAACCTCCCTTAAAAGTTTTGATTAAGTGTTTAAAAATCAATAATTACTCTAATAAATCAAATTGAAGTTTTATTCTAAAAAATGGGTCTCTAGAACCTTAAATAATATTCTTGAAAATTTATGGCAGTCCCAAAAGTGGAAAATTCGTTTTTTCAAAGAAACTACACTTTGACCCCAAAAATTTTAAAAATTATGATTTAACTCCAAAACTTTAAAAACTTTTTATAAACTGCCCTAATTGCTTTCATACCCTATTAGCTCACATTAAGAATGTTATTTCTATATAAATGATATATTAAATATTTATCAATGGGTAGGAAGTATGTAAATTAAATATAAAATTGTGAAATGACGAAATTAGGAATAAAGATTGATCGTTATATGTTATTTTGGATTAGGTGGTGATTGTATTGAGGTTGAAAAAGAAGGTTTTGAATTAAATTTTGATAATCAAGGTAAGTAGTTTACTTCTTCTTTTAAGAGGATTTTTTATATTAAACTTGCGTGTGTGCGTGTGGATATTTTGTATATATGATATATGTGTTGATATTTGGGGTTGTAATTAAATGTTTTGCAATTGTGAATTGTAGTACATGTGAATTTTGAAAACTTGTTGGATGATTTTATATCATTACTTAAATATTTTGTTGGTGATAGAAGAGAAATTTTGTGTGCGTTGGGACTAAAACTACTGTTTTGGTGTGTTTAAAAATTATGTTTTATGAGACGGAGACTGGATTACCAGGTCTAAATAGTAACAAGATTGAAAGTATACTAGTGTGATTAGTATATGGATGTGTACACAGGGGTCGGTCATCAGACTAGTGATAACAAGAGACAAGACTAGTTACCAGGTTAGTGGTGATAAGAGACGAGACTAATTATCAGACTAATGGTAACAAACATGATATGACAAATGTATTTGAGATTGAATGTGTGTGTGAGTGTTTTATGTTATAAATATTTTTTTCATTTATAAAGTTATTTATGAAAATGAGTCGATATTTTGGGTTATAACTTATAAATGTTTTTTCATTTTTAAAGTTATTGGTGAATATGAGATCATTTTGTTAAATGATTAAGTGAGAGTGGTTGAGGGTACAATTTATTGTATTTATGTATGTATCAAAATTTATTTTTGTATATAAACTGTGAGACTTATTTTCACACTTCATTAGAGGTGGTTGTGATTCACGGGCCGTTATGCTTATACAAATATTTAACATTTAACATTTAACATTTTCCAGGTGAAAACTAGAGTGAGGAGTAAGTCCCCAAATAGACAAGGGATTAGAGGACTTAAAGATTTATTTTATTGTAAGTCTTCAGGAATATATATTTTTTATAGTTTTGAGACAAGTATTTAATTATTTTGGAAAAAATGTAACTCGTGTTTGAAATAGTAAACCTTACAGTTTGATTATTATTTTACATGAATTTAATAATGATTTTAATGATGTTTAGTTTATTCGTATTCATTAGGTTAGTAAAATGAATTATTTTATTATTTATCTTCTACTGTATTTTATATTTATTATATACGTAATTAGTTGGTTAAGACTTCTGTGGCCAGCCCGCTGCTCTCCCTTTGTAATCGGGGTGGGGGTGTGACAACATTAGCCTTATATACTTTCCGAAAAGACATTAGCATTATAACTAAAGCCTAATGCCAAGGCATAATCGAGTTAGATATCCTAATCCGAAATCTCATCAAGAAAAAGATAAAGAAAACGACAGCTAACCTTTTTACATCCCGGGACCAGTTCTTGCAGTAGCTTCATCCTTGCATTAATCTTCTCTCTCCTCGCCTATATATAAACACCAAACTAATCATACTTATGTTAATGCTTGATTATAAAGTTAATGAACTCTGATAATTATGAAGTTACTCTTTCAGCTAAGCTATGGCTATCTGTTGCTTGACCACGACGAGCTCGAACGTGAACGTACGGAAGCTTTTCGCCATCTTCGAGTTTCTCATTTGCTACAGTTTTGCTCTTGTCGTTCAATCCTTTTACCTAATTTAACCAAAAAAAAATAATCAAATGCTATAAATGGATCCCCAGGAACCCTAATTAGGAATTCGGAGAATTACCTTCTTTTCTCGTTCCTTTCTCTTTGCTGATGATCTCTGATTCTGCTTCAAACCCAGTGAATTAGGGTTTAACCCCGAATCTATCGGTTCTTGCTTCACCTTATCCAATTTTGAGCTCGAATCCGCCGGAACTGAGCTTGTCTCCGGAAAATTTTCGGCCGTTGCAAAGACGGAGGGCTTCGAAGTTTGGTCTACTAAAGCCATGCACGACGGGAAAATAGTCATACAAGGTTTGGGATGTTCAATTCGGCAGCCGTAAAGTGTTGGCGGCGCATCATCAGTTTCCGGGGAGTCTAGGATCTGCATGGCTTGATTCGCCGGAAGTTCAAGAAGAGCGGTGAAGGAACTACCAGTCTCCGGTGGTGGTATGGGCATTAATCGTTGAATTTCTTCGCGGAATCGAAAATAATCAACTTCAATTTCTTCGGATTTGGCTCCGCAACTCCCGGATCTAACCTCAGTTCCTTCCATTAGCTCCATTAAAATAGTGATTTACTCAGATTAACTATCAAATTACTAAAACCGGACAAAAAACTAGAACAGGTTCAATCCAATCCCACCGCTAAGCAGAATTAGAAGCTCAGCTTTAAGAAAATGATCAAATTAACCACAGCATTGACTGAATAGAAGACCAAAATTGGACTACTTTATGAGCAATGGCATGAAGCGTTCAGAGCTTCAGAACCCAAATTTTCGATAATTGAAGATGCTGAATTTGAAGTAAACGAGCGAGCACCGGAGAGACGACGAAGCAAGAGCCAAACAGTGCTTTAATCTTTCCACTGAGAGAGAAAGAGAGAGTTTCTATTCTCTGTTCTGTGCAGAGTTTCATAAAAGGTGGAGATTCAATGGCGATCAATCTGTTTCTATTTTCCGTCGGTGAAAGAAAAGATTGGTGTAATGGATATGAGAGAAGCAATTTGAAGTACTGCGAAAGCAACGTTGCTCTGGTCCCCTGTTCTCTGTCAATGTTACTGAACATGATTCGTTGCAAATTGCAATGCCCTGACTCACTGGTGCCTTGTGCGTTGGACCACAACCGGACTGCACATTTTGGTTGGTAATTTGAGCATGACAAGGTAGAATTATAAAGCATGCGCACCAACCATGGAAGGATTGTCGGATAATGTACAACGAGTTAGAGATTTAGACCTCTCGAATTTTAGTTCAATTCTAGAAGTCAAGATTTATTCTTTATAAAATTTTGATTGGATTGAGGTGGAGATTAGTTGAGGTGTACATAAACTATTCTGGATTAGGAGTGTTAATTGATTCGAGATTTGCGAGCTTGAACTTAAGCCTGACGAATTTATTTTTTTAAACGAGTCTAAAAAATTATTTAAACTCGACTTATTTAAAAAATAAGTTGAGTCCAAACTTGAGGCGAATTCAAGTAACTTAATTATTTTACATATAAATGAATGAAACTTTTTAGGTTTGTTATTCTAAATGAACCTAAAAAATTGTTTAAATTTAGCTCGTTTAGAACACGAGTCGAGCTTGAATCGAATCTTATTTAAGCCGAGTCCGTGTAACTCGTCTCGATTAATACTCATAATTCGGACACCCTAAAAAAAAAAGATCATCGAGAGCGTCCCGACACAAAATAAGGCCTAAAGTAAAATTTTAAATGAAGTCTTATTAATTTTTAAATTTAAATCATCATATAATATTATTTATATTATTATTTTTTGATATGAGAGAAATATGAAATATTTATTCGATTTTTATATTAAAGTTTTGTTAAGATGGTTTTCTGAATAGAAGGTATAATTAATTCAAACAAAACAAATCAAATTTAAAAAACCTCTAAATTTTATTTTTTTAAGGTAATAAAATAAAATTGAACTTAACTGAATATGTATCTAAAAATTGTATTTTAGCGGTAGACTTACTTAAACTTTACAAAATGGGGCCCTAATAATTTAGGGACCTAAAATTGCAGCTTCAATTGCTATGCCATTAACCCGACCCCATTGACCGCAATGCCCTACATGAAAATGTTAAATTAAACTTTATTAATATTTACCATAATAATATAAATAATACTAAATAATTATCAAAAAATTACATTACTTTTTGACATGCAAACCTACTAATTGAATTTTTGAGTTCAAGTTTTGTACATGACCAGTTTTATTAACAGTCTAAAACCCGGTTCGGTCCGATGGATTGACCCGTGAACCGGATTTAAACCGGTACGGTTCACTTATTAGATAGTTTAAGAGTAAAAGCTAGATAAAATCCGATGAATCGCCCGGTTCTTGTTTCAACCCCGCTAAACCGTTCGGTTTTTTTATAACCTGAGCGGGGTATTTAAAAGGATATAAAAATCCAAGCTTTCGGAGACGCTCATATCCTTTTAGATACTGCCTGATCGTTTAGCAACTTTAGATGTGCTGCGCCTCTACTGCCTCCCTCGAGTCCGGCGAGCAGCTCAGGCGACGCTCTCTCTCTCTCTCAGAGTAACCGCATACAGCTTGATGAAATGCTTCAAAAGCAAGGACCCAAAATTGATAAGTTGCTTAACTTTGTAATTGATGATGCCGATTGTCGAAGCCTCTCTCTCTCTCAGTCGAAGCCTCGAAGGAATCAAACAAGTGACAAATCGGCGAAGTGTGGTCGACTGTCGGAGTCCTCCACCACCATAATCAGATCGATCTTACTGCCTTGACGATTTTCTACACTTCTTCACGATTTGCTTCACTCCCTCAGTAGGTACATCACTGTTCACTCGTTTCTCTCTCTCTGCTATTTTACTATTTTATTCCCACGGCAGTCCCTCAGCAGGTACAATCGGGTTTCTGATTTTCAAAGCTTATAGTTTCTTTGATTTTCTCTGGGGAAATGTCAACTCAAAGATTCTTCAATACTGTCAAACAAGTTTTCCCAGCTAACTCCACCTCAAAATCAAATCATGAAATTTCCAATTTCATTTCAAAAACCCTAATTACGTCAACCTCTAAACACCTCCAATTCCCACAGTCCCTCATTTCCAATTATAATTCCGAAGTAACGAACCTTGTTCTATCAAACCCACATGTATCTACCCAGTCTTGCTTACACTTTTTCAAATTCCTCCAGACCAACCCATTTCTGTCTTCGCAAAAACCCGATCTTCAAGCCCACTTAACTGTAGTCTGCCGCTTATTCAAAGCCCGAAAATTTGCTGAAGCCAAGAATGTATTGAACCATGTTGCTCTTGATGATGATCTCATTCGTCCAGTCTCAGACATAGCTTCTTTTGTAGCGGTTGATTATAAAGAACCCAAAATTGTTGTGAAGCTATTTGATATGCTATTTAGGGTCTACGTTGACAATAGAAGGTTTAAAGAAGGTCTAGAGGTTTTTGAGTACCTGAAAAATAATGGGTTTGAGATTGATGAGAGGTCTTGCATGGTTTATTTAGTTGCACTCAAGAGAAGTGATCAACTGGAGTCTTTGTTTGGGTTCTTTCGTATGATGGTTGAGTCGGGGGTGAGAATTACGGTTTATTCAATGACAATAGTGATTGATGGATTGTGTAAAAGAGGAGAGGTTGATGATGCAAGAGAATTAATGAATGAAATGATTGGTAGAGGGACTAAACCCAATGCTTATACATATAATACATTAGTAGATGCGTATATGAGAAAAATGGATTTTGAGAAAGTAAAAGAAATATTGACTGCAATGGAGAAGGAAGGAGTAGAACGCAATGTGGCGACATATACTTCTTTGATTGAGGGGTATTCGAGCTCTGGCAATATTGAACAAGCAGAGAGACTATTTGAGGAAATGCATGAGAAGGGTATAGAGGCTGATGTTCATGTTTACACGTCACTTATTAGTTGGAACTGTAAGTTAGGGAATATAAAGAGGGCATTTAAATTGTTTGATGGATTGACAGAGAGGGGCCTTGTTCCAAATGCCCACACTTACGGGGCTTTGATAAATGGTGTGTGCAAAGCTGGGGAGATAGAGGCGGCGGAAATTTTGCTAAACGAGATGCAAAGCAAAGGCCTTGATGCAAATCGGGTGATATTTAACACATTGATGGATGGATATTGTAAGTGGGGGATGCTAGATGAAGCGATGAGATTGAAGGTTATCATGGAGAAAAAAGGGCTTGAGGCTGATGTATTTGTTTATAATATCATTGCTACTGGGATGTGTAAACTGAATCGGCATGAGGAAGCAAAAGGGTTGTTATTCTCAATGGTTGATAGGGGTGTGGCTCCAAACACAGTCACGTTCACAACTTTGATAGATTTATATTGCAAAGAAGGAAATCTTGTTGAAGCTCAAAGAGCGTTCAGAGAGATGGAGAATAAGGGAGAGAGACCTAATGTCGTGACGTACAATGCCCTGATAGATGGATATTGCAAGAAAGGAAAGATGAAGGAAGCTCAAAAGCTAAGAGATGAGATGGAAAGTAAGGGGCTTTTTCCTGACATATATACATACACATCACTTCTACATGGAGAATGTGTATTTGGAAAGGTGGATGAGGCTCTGAAACTGTTTATTAAGCAGATAGCTTGGAGAGGTTTAGTCCCAAACATAGTAACTTACACTGCATTGATTTCAGGCTTGTCAAAGGAGGGAAGATCAGATGAAGCTTTTAGGTTGTATGATGAGATGATAGAGGCAGGCCTTACACCTGATGACACTCTATACTCTTCCCTTGTGGCCAGCCTTCACGTTTCTAAATCTTCGCTTGGTAGCCGGTCTCAGCAGAAGTGAATTCACTTTTGACTTAACTTTTGGTGCTTCGGTTTGGCTATCAACTGGTAAGCTGCTGCTTGATTCCAGCAACTGCGATGGTGGAAACATGCTAGCGTTGATGCTCTTTCTGGAATGGTGTACTTGGGCAAGGGATTATATGGTGAGATACTGCTCTGTGAATGGAAAAGTTGCTGGAGGTCCAGCCGTTTCCCAACCAGATCTAGGGCGAGGAAAGTGAGTTCAGTTTCTAGTTTGTGCTGGCCCAGTATATTCTCTAAAACACTCCAGAGTTTGCATCAAAGGTTCCAGCTTCTGCAATTGCGTGTTTTGCAGAGGTAAGTACATATTTTTTTGGGCCTTTGACCTTGCTTTATTTACTTGCTGTCCTTGATACAAGAACCAGACTTTGTATTTCAACTACCACCTTATTGCCTAGTGAAGTGAAAAAGATTTGTTCCCTGAGTATGGTGTTTAAATGATTAGTGGGAGCATTGGTTAGATCTCAAAAGACCTGGGACTAGTCGCTATAGGGTTGAAGAAGTCTAGTGAAAATTAACCCCAATAAATTTTGACCAATTCAACAACAACTCAACAATTATATCAGACAATCAAATTGCAATAATCAATTAAGCATCAGTTATGATGATATAAGTAGTTTTACTCATGGGTCCAGTGTAATCCAACCAATTTGAAATATATAGGTAAAGTACCTAATGATTCGGTATATTAAGGATATATCTGAAATATATCACATAGACCTCTAAGGTTTTTACGCGTGTAATATTTAGACCCTTGTCGTCAATGTCTGTTAGAATATCTGTTAGTAAATTATACTCAGACTTATAAAGTTTTTAAGTGTATAATACTTAGACTCCTTAAGTTTAAAATGTTATACTTAGACAAAAAATAATTCAATCAAAGAAAGAATATCAAATTTAAAAAAAATTGATAATCAAAATTCATGTTCTATTATGTCATTTATTAAAATAAAATAAAAAATAAAAAATTAATTTTTTTTAAAATATATATATATATATAATTAGTATAGAATTATAGTATCTATTAAACGACCAAACTATCCCAATTAAAGATAGAAGGTATTGTGTCTATTACAGTTTGACCCTTTATATTTTTTTTAGTTTTATTTTAATAGACAGTATAATTGTATATTAATTTTGATTTTTTAAGAAAAAAATTAAATTTTTATTTTTAATTTATATCAATAAATGACATAATATAACATAAATTCTGGTTCTAAAATTTATAATATTTGATATTCTATCTTTGATTATAACATTTTACTAATGGATATTTTAACGGATATTGACTGCAGGGGTTTTAAGTGTTACATGCGTATAAACTTGGGGGGGTTTGTGTATAATATTTCAAATGTTAGGGGGTCTAAAAGTGATTAAATTACAAATTTCAGGGAGTCAGAATGTAATTCTCTCTATATTTTAATAGTCCAGTTGTAAAAGTAACCAACAAATTTGATAATTGAGTTGTAAAAATGACCCAAAATTTAATCAGTTAAAAGTTTGAAAATTCGTGAAACATTCCGCATTCTTGCGTTGCTTTCTGAGCCGATTTTTTGGATGGAATTTGACTCGGAACATTACCCTCAATCATATAGAGTTGACCAAAGAAATAGTTTTCCTTAACTCATAAGTTCGGAACATGAAATTCAAAAGTTTTTACCCGTCGGGTCGGGTGAACAGCCCTGTCATGTCAGTATTTAACTATTAGACTCCATATATCTGCAATATAGAAAGTTTTATTGATTATTTCCTCGATACAAACAGATATTTGGCACCAAATTACTATTGTGGCAAGTCAAACTATGCAGATTAATTACTGCTTCATTACATTACAAGCGTGTATGAACTTATTCCTATAAGCAACTCTGGACACGACTCGAGCGGTCCCTCTGAACCAAAAGGCCTCTGGTTGTAGCAATCCAGATTGTTGCCATAGCCGACTCCCAGTATGTCACAGTATCTCTTGTAGAAACCGATCCGATCCTCCACCTGTGGGTTAGAACCTTTACCACATTCAATTCCACCGTTGATGATATTGGTGATCACACCATAGCCAGGGACACGACCGGCCGCTGTATCTGCTGGCAATGGCCTCCATGTTCCGGTGATGACGTCGTGGCATGAAGGTTTTGGCGATTGGGGTGTCACCCAAAACCACAACGCTGTCTTGAAAGAAACTACTGGATCGTTTGCAACGGTTTCGGGGCTGTTTAGCAGATTCAATCCGATGGCACTTCCTGCTGGACCATAGTTGTAGTTGCTGGCAAGTCATTGTACACATCCAAGTACAAAGTTAAGGTTTTGTGATGGATGTAATTCAGAAGAAGAGGGCAAAACATGCTCTAATCTGTTGATTATCTAAACCAAAATGAAAAAGAAAACACTTACTATGAGATTTGGATGGGGCCTCGACCATAGTACTTCTTACCAGGAACGCATGGCCATTTTTGATTTGCAACACAGTAATCTGGTGGGTTGCCTTGTTCTTCTTTGAAGCAGTATCCCCATGCATATGGACCATCCGGGGCAGTAGCCCACCCACCTATGTTAATCCATCAAAAATATATAAGTAATCATGTTATTATGCATTATTCTTTTTTGTTTCACAAAAATAACCTCTACATACACGGGATATGAATACATACACGATCGTATAGATCCGGACATGGTTGCACCACTATCTCATTAACGTATGGATCCGGACATGGTTGCAAACATTACTGTAAGAAACATTATACCTGTGGTTTCTTGGGAAGTTTGTGCCAAAAAGGCGGCAATTTCTCTCTTACGAATGTCTGTGGCACCAGTTGTTCCAAAAGCTCCAAAAGACTTGGCTGCTGCTATGAAAGCATCGTAAGTGTAGAAGCCTTTCCCAGGGCAAGCCGCATCATCTCGATGCTTCAACATCTGATCAAACTGGGTTTGACTGATGATCGAACCGACATCGCCTTGAGACAAGGCTCCTGCAATAAACAAGAAACAGAGTAACACCACTGTCCAAAACGTCATTTTTTTTTCTCTCTTTTTTTTTTTGGTTTAGTGTCTCTTAAGATGTGGGTTTTAACAGAGGAAAGGTGGGGTATATAGGCATGGTTTTGATGGGTTGGGGATGAGTTTTCTCCGGATAGGGATATTGGTTAGTAGTTCTCAAACTTGAATCATGTAGTCGGCTCAAGTTTCGAGAGAATAGTTGTTATAAATCTGAACACTTATAATAAATAAAGAGTGTTTTGAGCCATCACCACACGTACCCATCCTAATTAGGTTGGGGCGGAGGGGAGGTTAAGACTCTTTTTCTAATAGTATTGTAGGGGTATTTTAATTACTTGTTGACAGTTTTTAATAGCTGTATTGACTTAGGTACCTAATTAGATCTTAAGATAAGAATGTATATTTTTTTATCTTTAGTGAAGAATGTCTAGCTATTCTAGAAGTAGCTAAGGTGTAATGAACCTTCCTCTCCAACTGGTAGCTTTTTTTTTTAGAAAAGACAACCAGTAGTTCATGGCGTCTGCTCCTTAAGACTTTCTTGGTCTATATGGAGTGTACCGTGGTTCCTCCTATAGTGTCCAACCTGATTTGCTTGAATTGCGGAAGATCGGAATGACTTTTATTACTTTAATTTGAGCAATCTTATCTAGGGCTGTTCATGGGCCAGGCCCAAACCCAAGCGAGTTATTGGCTGGAATAAGTTACCTGCAGCCTAATTCGTCACCTATTGGGTGAACTTTGTTGGGCCTGTTGGGCAGACTTGCTTTGGACTGGCTTGGTTGGGCCGTATTGAAAAAATATACAACTTCATTTAAATTTTTTGTAAATTATATTTTTGAATTATAAGTATAGTCAAAATCAAAATGGACAAAAATTAAATAATCAATAATTTTTAATTATGAATAGAAAAAAAATTGCATCACAATAGAATGAGTACATCCCAACTAGGTTGACACCTACTCTTGTATCTATTATTTGCACAATTCTATCCATTAAAGGCTTTTGTACACGAAAAGCTTATATATTTGATACATGAAAAAAAATACATTATTCATAATATCTAAATTTCTAAAACTTCAAATTCTGGCATTGAGATATTTATTTCCATATTTTAATCTCTTACTTCAGATGCATACCAATCTTAAAGACACATGAGGGCTTCCACTGTCTTTCCATTAAAACAACTTCTATGGTCATCAATGACATGTTCACCTGTACTAAAAGCAGATTTGGATGCTACAGTCGACATAAGAAATATTAGTATATCACGAGCCATGGTGGAAAGAATTGGAAACCTACTTTCATATCCTTTTCACCAGGCCAAAATATCAAAATCAGAATCTTTAACACTTACCATTGGAGCATTATAATATTGCTGAAGTTCAGTTAACCCCCTAGATGTTGACATACCTCATTGGGTCAAAATTGAAGTTAACATATATGTTTTACATTTATTTTTACTAGTACTACCAACAATATCACCAAAAGCTGAGGGGAGATTAAGTGTACCACTATTCCTAAATGTTACACTATATTCATTAAAAAAAATTTAAAATAATATTTTATTTTATTCATGTGATTTATGTGCTCATCATTTAAGTTACCATATAGAGATATAAAAATACTTGTAAGACCAAATTCTTTAAATCGATGGTCAATTAACATACCAAACCAATAAGTATAGGAAATTGTGAGAAATATTTATTAAATTTAGATTGCATATTATGTAAAATAGTAAAAAATTCTGATTCAGTACTATATTATTCAAAAGATTACTGATACTAACCATACGAATATAGGCAAGTGTAATAGTTAGATAATAATTACCAGATAAAACTATAGTTGCCTCATAAAAAACTTTCAAAAAATCTTTTATTTTATCAATGACATCTCATTCCTTTTCGGTGGGACACGATAATGAACCAGTGGTATTTATACTAACATAATCATTTAAGACAATTCTATGTTTAACTGTCACATTTAACATTTTATAGGTGGAGTTCCACCTATGTTGTATATCATATGATATTTTTTTATATTTTAAATTATTCTTTTTACACATAGTTGCAAATGACCTAAGTCTATTTTCAGAACCTAATATATAATAAAAATATGTCTAATTTTATCAATTACAAATATAATATCATGAAGACCACTTTGTACTATGAGATTTATGATTTGACACATACATCTCATATGAAAAAAAAAGTACTTTCACATCGTAAAGTTAAATAACATTTTAAATGACTTACAACCCCACTATTATTTGTTGCATTATCTAAAATAATAATAAAAATTTTGTCTTGAATACGGTAAATTTGTAATTAATTATAAATAATTTCAAAAATAACTTGTGCACTATGATTATCTTCAATTCTTGTAAAAGTAATAATTATTTTTTGCATAACTCAATTGTCATCAATAAAATGAACAGTTATACATAAATATCCTAATTGTTGGCAAGAAGTCCAATTATCAGAAGTCAAACAAATTTTACTTTTAAGATTATCAAAATAAGCAATTAATTTTTTTTCTTGTGCATAATATTTAATAACATCTTTTTAACATGTTTGACAAGAAAAATTTCGAAAAGAGGGATTAAAATCACTTTGTAACATTCTTTTAAATTCAACATCGCCTACAAGTATAAATGAAAAGATTTCTTATAATAATCCATTTAACAATTGATTTTCTAGCAAATTTAGGTTCATAACTAAAAACGTTTAGTGTACTGGTGCTAACAGATTGTGATAGCATTGTTTGTTTAATGTCAATTTGACTTTTTAATAAACATGTCTTTATGTATCTAATTAAGTGACAAGTTTTATTTTTAGATCCTCCAACAATTTTTTTTTACAATAATTATAGATAGCATTTTTTGATGTAATGACCTTATTAGAATTCTTAATTTTGATTTTATCAAAGTGATCCAAAGCCTTGAACTTTTGTTTTTTTATTAGATAGTACATTTCCGGTAAAATCCATCTTGATCATTCCCTTCACCCTCATCGATATTCTCATTATCATTATTTGATTCTTGAATTTCGTTATAAAAAATATTTTGTGAATGGTATGAAGTCATTACGTAAATTAAACTACAAAAATAAAATAAATACTTAAGTTATGTAAAAAGAATTTCTCACAAAATGAGAGCACTAGACAATCTTGAGTTTTTGAGACGGCTGAAAGATCAATCTTAAGACTTCAGAACACTTGAGAGTTGTGACTTGTGAGTTAAGAGCAAATGAGACTCGAGAGTTAAGAACAAATGATTGAATAAGTTTTTTTTTTTTTGCAAATGTATTGGGTTGAAATGAAATAAAATCAGTTTTATTTATAAATTATACATTAAAAAATAGTCGTTTATTTATGACCGTTGGCTCAAATAAAATTGATAAATTTATGACAGTCTCAACCGCTGGCTCAGACGGAAGACAGTCATAGTCATAGTCATAGATGAAAAAGACAAGACACAAACACTGAGTCTGAGACAGTTACAGACTCACAGAAGTCCAAATCGGCAAACCCCATTGGATGTGGTGCTCAGTTAAAATTTTTTGAACTCACTTGACTTTCAACATTCAAAGTCTCACTTACCACTTTCTTCAATGTGTTTTCTTGGAGAAGCAGTGATTTCTCTTGTAACCCTAGTTTGAAAGTCTGGACAACAAAGTATATTCAATACTTTATTGATCAAAATGATGCAATTAAAATATTGAAAACTAAAATAAGACAAATTTTATACTTTAGGGATCTCCAGTACAATTAACTCTTAATTTAAGTAAAAGAGAATGATTTAAGAAAGGTTAACAAAAGATAATATTTTTATTTATTAATTTTAAAAAGGGACTCTTTTACAGTTTTACGAATTTTTTTTAGTGAAACAGTCTTACTTGCAATACTAAAGTCCTTCCTAAACTGATTAGACAAGTAGTATTAATGATGTCCAAGTTGTGAGAACTGTTATTTTCTTGAATTTCAAAAGTCATATTAACTCATCCTCATTTTTTTCTTTGATTACTGTCGAACGTCATACCAACTGACCTACGTTTTCCACATTGCTCTTCAAATTTCAAACGTCATACCAAGTGGCCTATCTTTTCCACATTACTCGAATGCCAACCACGTGGCTAGTTCGTTGCAGATTTATTCGTAACATGCGGCGGAGCTTCCTGGCTCTCCTTAGAATTTTAGAGACTATCGTGTCGTATTCGTCTAACTCATGTACTCTGTCAAGACTTACGGCAAAAAAAAATAAAATTTAATATATTTTGAGTATTAAATTTAGTCTAAATTATTTATTATGCATATTTAATAATCGTGCCAATTTTATAATCGTTCGTGCCAAGATCGTATCAACGAGTCCGAATTGACACTCTTATTTGTTAATATAAAAATGAACCCTATATTAGGTAAATCTCCAATAGAAATCTTTTTGACTTATATAATGATTATTTGTGAGCCCATTTAATCTAAATAGTAAACTATTCAACCGAAGACTTACCAATCCTTTTATGATTGGTAATTGAAAAGTTTTCTAATTATTTTTCATTGACAAGTCAACTTAGCAAAACAATTATTCCTTTCAAAGATTTTTTTTCTCTTTTACGGTTGTAAGTCTAACTCCATCAAAAACTTATTCTTTAAAAATTCAGTCTTTTTTCACGATTGAACTACTCTTTAAGAAGAAGTCATCTATCTTTTTGCTCAAGATCGATTGAATTTCGGCAAGAGATTGATCGGAAGTTTGATTGGACTTTAAGAGATAAAGACTCTCAAATTTGGACGAGTTTTTAAATTAGAAGAAGTGCAATATCCATGTGTTGATTTATACAATAAAATTAAAAATAAAATAACATCTTAAACCAAAATTTTCGTGTCTAATATTTAATTCCCTCAATGATAAAATTCTAATTTCGCCCTTGAGCACGACCCATATGTGGATGTTTTGAATTTTCGCAGGAGCTTAATCAACAGTGATATTAGTAGGACATTTGTGGAGATGATTTTGGTGAAGACAATGTACCATGGACAAGTTAGGCAAGATCATAAGGGTCTTCGTGGCCCTACACATGGTGAATAGGAAGACGTGTATTACCAGTTAAAAACAGTCAAGATCGAAGTCGGTCTCCAGAGGCTGCCTCTCAAGCTTTCCATCAAATCTGTGGGCCGAGTAAATATTGAATATAATAGTGATATATTATTATTATCGTTATATAATATTATCATTTAATTTGAAAAAAAGTAAATAAAAAAATTTATACCACTTCTTTTTATGCACGAGATAATTATTGTGTTACATTGACGTATAGTTATCTAATGAGTAATTTTGCAGGGCTTAAAAAAATTGATTTAATTTATCGAAATAATAATTTGTCAAGCGATAAAATTCTAATGAAAAAATTTAGGAGTTACCGTCTCAATAATACTATTGGACTACATTATCGTCACATCATTAATTTGGCTGTTAATTGTGAAGACAATCATCCGCTATGCACTAAGATATCTTGAATGAAGTCAAATCGTGAAAGATTAATTCTTCATAAATTCTTTAATTTCAGAGTCGAATCCTTGCATTTGATTGGACTGAATAAAAAGTTAATTGAAGTGCGAAGAAACTGACACAATACTACAAAATCTTAATATGAAAAAAAGGAGAGAAGTTTCGTGTAGGAAGGTAGCCAGAAGATATGGTCAAATCTAATGGGTTGGGGTTAATTAGGTATTCGACAAAATCACACATACCTATCAGTCTTTTAGTTAGACTACACTTTTATTGGTTATAATCATTTTGTGTCAGGTCGTGTTCGTGTATCAAGTTATTTTAAGTTTATATTAAGTATTAATTAATTTTAATTTAACTCATTTAAGTAATAGTGTCGTGTTGAGTTATGTATTTTTGTGTTACCCGATATAATTCGTCAATAAAAAATTTAACTCTTAGTTTTATGTATAAAATTTTATTATCGCTTAATCGAACTTTTACTCATATTTTTTCTATAAATTAAAAATTAGCTTAATAAATATAATAATAAAAATGAGTAAAAATATTTTTTTTGTACACAAATAAGGTCACTATTTGATAAAATATAATAAAAATTGATATTTATTTTTATAATACTATTTAAATGTATTGATCGTATTTGATACTAATCTAACCTATTTATGATTCATGTTAATGAGTCGTGTCATATACGGGTTCGTTTCGAGAAATGACTAACTCTGACCATTAATTTTGTGTCGATTTCAAATCATATTTTCGTGTTGTGTTTGAAATTGTCACCTTACACTTGTGTAGAGACGAACTATTAAATTTTTGATTGAATGATCAGGTGTTGAGTACATGATGCCGTCTAAAAAAATAACACGTGATCGCTTTCATAAAAAAACTTGATAGATTGTCTGATTAAGGACTAAAGTGACACAAATTTAAATATTTTGAGAATCAAATTAATAAAATTAATACAATAAAAATGAAATTAACAAAAAATACATTCTTGAGGAACCAAAAAAACTTATCAACCCTTTTCTTTACCATAGTACTTGGGGTGTTTTTAACTGGTAATACAAGAAAGATTTGATGGAAAGATTGAGAGGCAGCCTCTAGACACCGACTGGAATCTTGACTGTTTTTAACCAATAATACAGGTGTCTTATTCAACACGTAAGGAGACAAAAACCCTTATCGTCCTGCCTAACTTATCCAAAATATACATTCTTTTCAGGTCCAAGGTACATTCTATTTACCTCCCATCTCCACAAATATCCTACAAATATCACTATTGATTAAGCTCATGAGAAAATTCAAAACATCCAGAGATGGCTCATGCTACAATGTTTAGTAAATGTTACTTTGGGATGTACAAGGAGTAATGTGGAAAAGATGGGTAGTTGGTATGAAGTTTGAAATTTGAAGAGTAATAGTTTTACGATTAGAGCTATTTACAAAAGAATGACTAAGTTATTATAAGGGATAACAGTAATCAAATAAAGAATGAGAATTAGTTAATTTGGATATTAAAATTCAAGAAATAACACTTCTCACGACTTGGACATCATTAGTAGTAGTTATCATATTAATTTAGGATAGAATTCAGTATTGTAATTAAGGTTGTATCAAGTTTTCTTGTAAAGAATTGAATTGTACTCATTTTTTGTGTCTTGAGGTTTGGACCCCAATTTTTTTTGTATGGTTAGATTGCTCAAATTAAAGTAATAAAAGTCCTAGTACCTCCCATCTTCCTTGATTTAAGCAAATCAGGATGGATACGTGTAGTGATAACTCAAAAACACTCTCTTTTTTCAAGATATAATTAGAGATCGAGGTTAATACAACCTTTAAAATCTGTCAATCAATGGTTAAAATATCCCAACGTTAATATTATCAGAAGAAAAGTGTAGTGGGAGTCATGGAATAGCGTAACTATAAGATCAATTGAAAAAGAAAAGTAATGGATCGAATATAATCTTTCATTGTCCTACTTCAAAAAATCAGTGGGTAGAGTCGTGCTTACGGCATCTGTTCGCGACCCCTAATTAAGATTGGTATTTGTAGTGATGGCTCGACATCGTTTGAAATTGAAAACTGATAATCAATGGTTAAAATGTCCATATCAGAAGAAAAGTCTCTCTCCCCCCCCCCCCCTATGCAAACCCAAACCCAACCCATCAAAACCATT
>CM042196.1:2959736-2974276 GCA_023539305.1 Ilex asprella
CCCCTATGCAAACCCAAACCCAACCCATCAAAACCATTCCTATATATACCCCACCTCTTCTACGCCAAAACCCACATCTTAAGAGACACCAATTAAGCCAAAATAAAGAGGGAGGGAGAAAAAAATGAGGTTTTGGGGTGTTGCGTTGTTCTATTTCTTGTCTATCATAGGAGCCTTGTCTCAAGGCGATGTCGGTTCGATCATCAGTAGAACCCAGTTTGATCAGATGTTGAAGCATCGGAATGATGCGGCTTGCCCTGGGAAAGGATTCTACACTTATGATGCTTTCGTAGCTGCAGCCAAGTCATTTGGAGCTTTTGGAACAACTGGTGCCACCGACATTCGTAAGAGAGAAATTGCAGCCTTTTTGGCACAAACTTCCCATGAAACCACAGGTATAATGTTTGTTACAGTAATGTTTGCAACCATGTCCAGATCCATATGTCAATGAGATAGTGGTGCTTTTGATTCTACTTTTATTTTGATTGAAATTCAAGTTCTATTAATCCGGTCTTTGTTTTTGGTTTCGTGTTTCATCAGTCCAGTATTACAATATGCCACTTACGCTCTCCTGTATGTTCGAAAAATGACAAGCATGACCACAATGCACCAGTGGAGGAGATAATTAGTGATGCATATAAAAGAGCTAAACCCCAAGTTAACTAGCAAATGAAAAAAAGAAAAAAAAAAGGTTCTTGTCGCTTAGGTTTGTAGAGGATCTTGATCGTTTATGTATTCATATCCCGTATATGTCGAGGTTATTTCTGTGAAATGAAAAAGAATAATGCATGATAAGATGATTACTTATATATTTTTGATGGATTAACATAGGTGGGTGGGCTACTGCCCCGGATGGTCCATATGCATGGGGATACTGCTTCAAAGAAGAACAAGGCAACCCACCAAATTATTGTGTTGCAAATCAACAATGGCCATGCGCTCCTGGTAAGAAGTACTATGGTCGAGGCCCCATCCAAATCTCATAGTAAGTGTTTTTTTTTTTTTTTTTTCATTTTGGTTTAGATAATCAACAGATTAGAGCATGTTTTGCCCTCTTCTTCTGAATTGCATCCATCACAAAACCTTGACTCTGTACTTGGATGTGTACCTTGACTTGCCAGCAACTACAACTATGGTCCAGCAGGAAGAGCCATCGGAGTGAATCTGCTAAGCAACCCCGAAACCGTTGCGAACGATCCAGTAGTTTCTTTCAAGACAGCGTTTTGGTTTTGGATGACACCCCAATCGCCAAAACCTTCATGCCACGACGTCATCACCGGAGCATGGAGGCCATCGGCAGCAGATACAGCGGCAGGTCGTGTACCTGGCTACGGTGTGATCACCAACATCATCAACGGTGGAATTGAATGTGGTAAAGGTTCTAACCCACAGGTGGTGGATCGGATCGGTTTCTACAAGAGATACTGTGACATACTGGGAGTCAGCTATGGCAACAATCTGGACTGCTACAACCAGAGGCCTTTTGCTTAGGCATTTAAAGGGACCGCTCCAGCCGTCTCCAGAGTTACTTAAAAGGAATAAGATGTTTCATACATGCTTGTAATAAATATGCATAGTTTGGCTTACCAAAATAGTAATTTGGTGCCAAATATATGTCTGTCTGTATCAAGGAAATGATCAATAAAACTTTCTATATTTCAGATATATTGAATCTAATAGTTAAGTAGTGACATGCCATTTTAAGGATGAAGACGGCTTAATACCAAAATCTTTTTTTTTTTTTTATATTTCAAGATAGAGGGTATATATATAACCCTATAATTTTATAAAAATTGATGACTACTTTTTGGGGTCCAAAAATCAGGGCGGCCCCAGATACTTTTGGACTTAAAGCAAAAATAATAAATTAAACTTTTTAATATTAGTAATATATTTTTTAAAATATTTTTAATTTTTATTATATATAAATATTAATTAAATTTTTATATTCAAACGATTGTTATATTCAATCTTTTGAACTTGTTGGTGAGAGAGAGAGAGAGAGAGAGAGAGAGAGTATGATGGTAAATTTTAATTTGATTTTCTTTTTTTTTGGGGGGGGGGGGTTGTTTAAGGCTTAATTTTTAGTAGTGTTAGTTTTATTATTAACCTTTTTTTTCAAAAAATTGAATTTTAGAGCTTTTTTAATTTTATGGACTGATTTAATAGACCCAATATACTCAAGTTAAAATATTTTGTTTGAACTTAAATCTAAGTTTTTTGTAGAGCCTATTTCTTATGGATTTAGATTATTTGTTTGGGTTATTACTACACACTTAAAAATTATAGGTCTTTCTTAAAGTAGAGCCTAAATTCCAGGCTTTATTCACCTAGTGGTTGGGTTGGTCCTGTCCAAAACTTTGTGTTGTACTGTGCTATTAGACGTAATTTGATATTTTAATGCATTTTGATAATTAACTTAGCTATAAAGAGTAAATGGATGAAGTCCACTATTAATCAAATAATCACAATGTATTATCGCCTAACAAGATATTTTTACTGTCTTATTATCAAAATCAACTATCTAACTAATTGTCTATCAGCTAATATTTATAATTTGCAAATTTATAATTTTTAGTTATAATTTTTCATCTCTATACCTTTTTTAAACTAGTAATGCAACATGTGCGTTGCACATGAAAATTTTCGTTAAAATATTTGATAAAATACATAAAAATTTAATTGTATAGTTAAATTTAATATTATCTCATATTTATCATACTTAAATTGTTTGTATTTTGGATGAAGAGAAAAAAAATACATATATTAATTTTTTGGCACTGGAGATAATATTGTATCAATGAAGTTGTCGATGTATATTAATATTGGGGTTTTAGAAAAAAAGAATAATATTTTTTATATATCCTATTAAGAGTGACATGACCATTTAAAAGTTTTGCAAAGATAGAGATATAGAATATGTTAGATGTTAGTTTGTTATTTAAATATAGAAGGATAAAATGATAATATGCATATTTAAATATAAAAAGTCATGTTAGTCTTTATAATTCTTTTATAAAGGCAAAATAGTTAATCAGAAATTTTCATCTAAGGTACTTTTATTAATAGTATTGATTAAATTAAAGTTAGTTCTAATTTGGGTTAGATTTTTTATTAATTATTTTTCAAAGTGCACAAAATAACCAGAAAATAGTGTGAGTAGGAGTATCTCGCTATTCCAAACTAATTGTAACTACATTTGCCTTCTTAAATTTTTCTTTTTTAAACATAGTTTTGGTTCTCTGCATTATTAGACCACGCACACAAATTTTTAAATTTAAAAATATAATTAGTATTTAGGCAGGTAAAAAATTAATGTAATATTTTGACAATTATTTAATACTATTTTTATTATTATGGTTAATATTAATAAGACTTAATTTAACATTTTCGTCTAGGGCCATGCAATCTTCAGGGTTGAGTCAATGACGTAACTATTAAAACCGTCGTTTTAAACCCCAAATCATTAAGGCTCCATTTTTTGGAAGTTTAATTAAGTCTAACATCCAAATAAAATTTTTAGATATATATTCAATAAAAACTTATTTTAATTTAATATTCCAAAAAAAAAATTATTTAAATTTTCGTTTTAAGCCTCATTTTGTGTCGAGTCGCCCCGGCGATCCTTTCATGGTTGGTGCGCATGGTTTTATAATTCTACCTTGTGATGCACAAATTACCAACCAAAATGGGCAGTCCTGGTTGTGGTCCAATGCACAAGGTACCTGTGAGTCAGGGCATTGCAATTTGCAACGAATCATGTTCAGTAACATTGATGTGCGGAAGAAGTCAGCGGTCTCCTAATGACTTTGCAGCCCGTTTGAACGATAAGTCGTGGGTTTAAATTTCATCAGGTGCTTTCCTATAAACTTTGCAATAATGACCAAAGAAACATGGGGAACAAATGATAAGACGAGGTCTAAATTTAACGATTGGGATTTAATTATGGTACCGAAAATAATACTTCTATACTATATCCCTTTTTTTCCCTTTTATTTACGTTATTACTTTTGATGATGATTCGGATTTAGCGGCCCAAGTCCGGAGATCGGCAAGCGGATTCTTGGGTTAGTTAGGTACTTGGAGTGAGCAATCGAACCAAGATTTAAAGAAGACACAAGAGATAAGTGGTTCGCCCCAGCCGATGGACTGAGGTTACGTCCACTATAATGGAGCCTCTTACTCCTTGAAGGTGTATATTAATTTCTGGTAGTTATCGGAAAAATGGGGTAGAAGGTCTGGTTGATCATTACAGTGTGCTGGACAATAGAATTATCCTTTTAGCAGAACCGAAGTTCTTCGTCAAAAGTCTCCTTCTCGTATAGCGATACTGTTCTTTTTATACCAGTCCCTGCCCTAGGGTTTTTCAGCGACTCCTCCTTTTGCTTCTCGACTTGGTGGGGACCTTTCGTCCTCACTCTGCCAGGAGTCTCTCTTAGCCGGCGCCACTATGGCTACTATTCCTACGACGATCCGCACCACCACTCCCAGTAGGCGGGTTTGTCTTTCCTTGATTACAGAGGTGGTCCCCCTGTCCTTTTGGACGCGTGGCCTGGTGGGATGCATTTCAGTGCTAGGGTTCAGCTTGGGTTGGACCACTAAATCCGACTGGACTTCCCTTATACATTGGATGAGGTTGTTCCTGTTGGGCCAGATACTAAAAAAACAGGGCGTTTTGGACCCACTAGGCTTCTCTTCTGAGGGCGGCCCATGACCGAAAATCCTATCCCAATCAGTTGCCTCCCAGCCCCTGCTCATGATGATGACGTCATCTCTGGCCTGGGGTTATGAAGTGTCTTTTTTGAATTGATTCCAGGCCCGGTCTGGGCTGGGCCGAAGTCAGTTGGCTGCGACTTGTACTTGTGTCACCAGTGGTTGAACCTCAGTGGTCTGTCTTGTTATGGCATGAATGTTGTGTATAAGAGGGTGAACCTTTTTACCTTTCCAGATTTCGTGTCCCCCTTCACCGAGACATCATTCGCCTGCTTTCCCACCATGGCATGTGTCCTTTTCCCCTTTCCCCTTCGGGTTGGGCTGCTTTGATAGGTTTCTTCGTCTTCTGGCGGATGCAAGGCTTTGAGACCTTCCCTACTGTTTCAGAGTTCTTCTATTTTATGGACCTTTCTTTCGACTGGCCTCCCTTCTTCAGTTCTCTGAGCTTCAAGTGGTATTTTCACCCGTCTTTGGTTGCCAACATCCCTGACTCTCTTGAAGGGTGGACCCAACGTTTTTTTTCATTTTTGGGGATTCGTGGGTGTCCTCTGCTGATGAAGGCGAGCGTCTCCGGGTCCCTCAATCCTGGACAAACTTCCGTGAAAGAGGTGAACATCCATATCTTCTTCTCTTCCTTTTGTTGATAAGTTCTGTTCTTGTCCTTACCTCGAGTTGATTTTGCTCGCGTAGGTATCCCAACGCTTACTTCGCTGGAGGCATTCCATGTTAGTGTGGTTGAAAAGGCTTCCCCTGTTCCTTACTCTGCTTTTATAACTCCCCAGAACCTTATCCGTAATAGTTTAGGCGGTGGCTCTACTCGGGTGCAAGTTCTTGCTTCCCTCTCTCCTGGTCAGAGTGCTGAGGTTGAGTCCCTAGAGAAGAGACTGGCGGAGGTAGAGAAAAAGGGGGATGTCCTGATCCAGGAGCACGCACGACTGGAGGAGGCGATTGCCAAGTTCGAGGGGGACCATACGCTGAAGGGTGTTGCTTTGTGAAGGTGGAGGGCTTGTCTGCAACTTCTATGTCCCGGTTAAGTGTTTTCCTGTATCTTCTACGTCCATGTTGGGCGTTTCTATTGTGCTTTTGTGACTCCCAAAGTCATAGGAAGTCCTTTTTTTTTGGTGTAACCACTTGCGGATCCTGCTATCCTTTTGTCTTCTGAATGGAAAGTAATTTTGTCTTCTCTTGAATGGAAAATCTTTTCTTTTGAATGGAAAATACTTTTGTCTTCTGCGGATCCTGCTATCCTTCCTTCCTTTGGCCGAAAGAGTGCAAGAGCGCAAATGTCCCAAATGTCTCTTTTAAAGATCCTAGTTATCTCCTCGCCCCCCCAGCCCTAAGCGAGGGCTTGTCTAGGCTGACGGTTGGTTGGGGCTGAGGAGTCTGAATTTCACGCCTTTGGGTGAGCCTAGCCTCTACTGTTAGTCGGGTATGCCCGAGGCATCAGCGTCGAGCTTGGTTGTTGGGGCTGAGAATGCTGAGGCTTAAGAGCTCTTTGTATTAAAAAACTTGGGCTGACGAGTAAGGTTCCTCAGTGAGATGATGTCTTTGCCGAAGGATGTCATCTGACCCTGGTTGTTCTTTTAGGCGGGTTGAAGAGTCGGGCCATTTCGGATTTATGAATGTTTAAGCTAGAAAAAGCTTTTAACGACCCCGAGCATTCGGGTCGGAGAGCCTTGTCGATCCTGGACTTATGAGCTCTTTTAGCAATTAGGCTGTGGAATCTTGCTGATGCCGAGCTCCCGGGCTCTGGTATACAAGAATATCTGGACGTCGAACCTTCGGGCTCTCTTAGGCTGAAAAGCCTGGATTCCGAGCCTACGAGCTCTCTTAGGCTGAAAAGCCTAGATTTCGAGCCTACGGGCTCTCTTAGGTTGAAATGCCTGAATTTCGACGACTATTCTCTTTGTGAGGACTTCAAAAGTTTTCATTGACTTTCCATAACAAGTCTTTACAATTGCCTTGTTTGTGATTACAATAGCTTCGCAGGGTGTTACTGATAGTAACGCTTCAGGTGATCTGCGTTTCACGAGTGTGACAGGTCTTTCCCCTCCTCGATTTGCAACTCATAGTTTCCTGGTCGAACGACCCTTTTTATAACGTAAGGCCCTTCCCAGTTGGGCCCGAGCTTACCATGGGTCGAGCCTTTTCTAGCTGGGAGTAGCTTTTTCTATACCAAGTCGCCTTGTTGGTAGCCAGCTTGATCGTTCGTATTGTCACCTCAGCCTGCCCGTTGGATTGGGGATGAGCTGGAGCCAAGAAGTAGTTCTTAATCCCCAGCTAGGCGCAGAAGTCAGTGAAAGTCGAGTTATCGAACTGCTTTCCATTATCTGAGACTAGTGCCCTGGGGATACCAAATCGGCAAATAATGGACTTCCAGACGAAGTTCTTTATCTTATGCGTTGTGATCCTAGCCAAGGGTTCAGCTTCGGCCCACTTTGTGAAATAGTCGACCGCGACTACAACGAACTTGCATTGTCCTATCTCTACGGGGAAGGGTCCCAAGATGTCCAAACTCCATTGATGGAAAGGCCAGGGGCTGACCACTGGAGTCAGGAACTCGGGCGGGCAGTGCGACAGGTTGCCATGCATCTGGCGCGCTTGACACTTCTTCACCATTTCTTTGGCATCTTTGGACATGGCTGGCCAAAAATAGCCTTGTCGTAACGCCTTGCTTGCTAGGTTTTTGCGCCAATGTGATTTCCGCACATGCCTTCATGGATCTCTCTCAAGATGTAATCCGCTTCTTTCCCTGTCACAGATTTCAGTAAAGGAAAAGAAAAACCTCTCTTATACATGTTACCTTGGACTATCGTGAATCTGGTCGTTCTGGCTTTCAGTTTCGACGCTTCTTTCGGGTCGCCTAACAGCACTCTGTCTTGCAGGTAGGATATGATTGGATCCATCCAGGAGGTATTCTCCTCGATGGGCATGGCTTGTTCTTCGTCTCCCCGTTTCTCGTCGAGCCGCACGCTGGGTTCAGCAAGGACCTCGATGGGAACGCGCCCCGGTGACTCAAGTCTGGCGGTGGCAGCCAGTTTGGCTAGAGCGTCGGCCCTGACATTAGCGTCCCAGAGTATCTGAATCAGCTAGGCCGATATGAATTTCCTCAGCAGACCGCGTACTTTCATCATGTATAGGGCCATCTTCTCATCCTTGGCGGCATATTCTTCCTCGACTTGCCTGATTATTAGCTGCGAGTCGCTGTGGATCACTATTTGTTGCGCCTCCATCGATTGGGCCAGATTTAGTCCCGCTATGAGAGCTTCGTACTTTGCCTCGTTGTTAGATGCTTGAAAATTGAATCTTAAAGCGTACTCTAGGTCATACCCTTCTGGCGAAGTAAGGATGAGGTCGGCCCCGCTCCCCTGCGCGTTTGCCGCTCCGTCATCATATAGCCTCCAAGTCGGCACATCGGGAACGCGGTCCTGGTCTTCTCTACTTTCTTCCGGCTGCGAGGTGAACTCTGCGAGGAAATCTGCTAGGACCTGCCCCTTTATAGCTGCTCTGGGCTTGAACTTGATATCGAAATCACTGAGTTCCATTGCCCACTTCACCAACCTTCCAGAGGCTTCGGGCTTATACAAGACTTGCTTCATTGGCTGATCTGTTGGAACTTCGATTGTGTGGGCCTAAAAGTATGGTCTCAGTCTCCGAGCCACCACCAGGAGGGCCAAGACGAGCTTCTCCATTTCGGGATATCTCTCATCGGCCCCGCAAAGGGCCTTGCTGTAGAAGTAAATCGACTGCTGTATCCTATCTTGGTCTCTCACTAGTGCCGCGCTGACTGCGAAATCGGACACGACCAAGTAGAGGGTGAGGACTTCTCCTTTCCGGGGGCTCGCCAGCACCGACGTTGAGGCCAAATAATCCTTGAGGGCTTGGAAAGTTTCTTCGCATCTCTCATCCCATTGGAAGACTGTCTTTAGAGTCCTGAAGAAAGGTCGTTGTATTTCACGTGTGCTGGTGGGGGCTTTCATCTCGAGGATGGCCGTTACTTTTTTTTTGGATTTGCCTTAATGCCTCGGCTATTGACTATGAAACCCAAGAACTTTCCTGCGGATACCCCGAAGGCGCACTTTGCGGGGTTCAGTTTCATCCAGTGTTGATGCATGATCTCGAACGCCTCCGCGAGGTGTTGGATATGCGCTTCTGCTTTGAGCGATTTCACGAGCATATCGTCGATGTAAACTTCCATAGTAGAGTCCAGCTTTTCTCGGAACATTCGGTTGACCAGCATCTGGTAAGTAGCTCCGGCATTTTTCAGTCCGAACGACATTACTTGGTAGCAAAAGGTGCCATGTTCTGTGACGAATGAAGTTTTTCTCCTGGTCGCTTGGGTCCATTTTAATCTGGTTGTATCCCGAGAAAGCGTCCATAAAGCTGAGGAGCTCATGCCCGGCTGTGGCGTTGACAATTAAGTCAATCCGGGGTAGCGGAAAGCTATCCTTAGGGCATGCCCGATTCAGATCGGTAAAATCGATGCAGAGTCGTCATTTCCCATTTACTTTTTTCAAGAGCACGACATTGACCAGCCAGATTGGGTAGTCGACTTCCCTGATGACCTTCGCTCGCAGTAGCTTCGCTACTTCTTCGTTGATCGCCTTCTGTCGGTCCGGGGTGAAACTTCTCCTCTTTTGCCTTACAAGCTTACACTTCGGGTTGACGTTGAGGCGGTGCATGATTATTGCGGAATCTATTCTCTCCATATCCTCTTGTCTCCACGCGAACGCGCCCACATTATCTTTTAGGAACGAGATGAGTCTTTCTTTGATCGAGGGGAGCAGCATGGAGCCCACGAAGACGATATGGTCCGAATTTTCGTCTAGTCGTACGGGCTCTAACTGCTCCGTCGGAGTGGGCCTTATCTCCAGCTCGTCCCTCATATCTAGATCTTCTAGCTGGACTGATTCGACCTCTCTTTACCTCATCGAGGCCACGTAACATTCCCTCGCGAGGCGTTGGTTTCCCCGGCCCGATCCGACTCCATTTTCGGAGGAAAACTTTACCACCAGATGATATGCAGATGGTACTGCCTTGATTGAGTTTAGGGACGGCCTTCCCAGCAAGACATTGTAGGCAGAGGGCGCGTCCACTACCAAGAAACGGGCGGTGGTCGTGGCCTGTCGAGGTTGATCTCCCACTGTCAGGACGAGTTGGATAGAGCCGATTGGTAGGACTTTCTCACCCGAAAAACCTATGAGATGGGACCTTACGGGTTCGAGTGCGGACTTATCTATACCAAGCTTCTCGAAAGACGACATGAATATAATGTCCGTCGAGCTCCCGTTGTTAACGAGTACCAGGTGCACGGTTTTGTTTGCGACGATCGCCTTTATGACCAGGGGGTCGTCGTGTGGGTGGTGGCACCCTTCGAGATTCGCGTCGGAAAAGGTGATTTCAACTTCTCGACGGGGGGGCTTCGTTATGGCCTGGACGTCGAGTATGTCTCCAGATCGCGCCCTTCTAGCATGCGCCTTCCTCGCCGAGTTGGTTTCGCCACCCCCGGCGAAACCTTCGGAGATGACCCGAATTTCATCGATGGCTTGCTGGTGTTGTTGAGGCGCCGCCACGGCAGCTCGGGCTTCTCGTCCTTGGTTATCTTGGGCCCTTCCATCTTTTGCCACGTATTGGCGCAGGTGGCCCCTCTGGATCAGGTATTCTATTTCTTTTTTGAGTTGGATGCAGTCGTTAGTTTCATGGCCTGTATCTTTGTGGAATTCGTAGTATTTGGCGGGATCTCGTTTGCTAGGGTCGGACTTCATCCGAGGCGGAAGGTTCGCCACCTAACGAATTTCTCGTTCTGGACTTCATGAAGGACTTGAGCAATAGAGGTAACGAGGGGGGAAGCTGTGCTGGTGCGAACCTCTGCTGTAAATCCTGTAGGGGTGGCCCTAGGCGGTCCCGAACGTTGCCTATTTTCTTCGGGGAGGGCTCTCTCCTTCTTCTAGGCGAATAATCCCGTTTTGGGGATCGATCGAACTTCCCTTCTTTCCTGGGACTTCGGTCCCTTTTTTTTTTGTCTCATTTGATCGGCGCCGAACTCCCTTTTAAGCGGAGGGCCTCTTCTCCGTTGATGTATTTCTCGACTTTAGCCAAGACCTCCGCCATGGTGGCTTGAGGGTTCTTAGCTATCGAAAACAGGAGATCCTTAAATTACAAACCGAGCCCCGACATGAAAGTGGTCAGTGCAAACTTGTTGTCCACACTTTCTACTTTTTGGCATTCCTGGTTGAAGCGCTGCACATAGCTCCGAAGGGATTCGTTAATCCCTTGTTTGACGCTCAGCAGGTGATAGGACGGCTTCCGGTATGTCCTAGCTCCAATGAAATGTGATACGAATTGGATGGGCAGCTTCCTGAAGGACGAGATCAATGTGGGTTGCAAACGGTTGAACCAAGCTATCGCCGACCCTTTGAGGGTGATGGCGAAAGCCCGGCAGCGTATTGGGTCAGGGTAGCCTTGAAGCTTCATTTAATTCTTGTATGAGTTCAGGTGGAGGACCGGATCTTTAGTCCCGTCGAACGCCTCTACTGACGGTACTTGAAACTTTTGGGGGAGAGGGAAACAGAGGGCCTCAAGGGTAAAGGGTGACTCGATTTATTGGACCAAGGCGTACATAACGTCGGGGCCCTTTCCTTTGACTGCCTCTTTCATGTTTCCCAGCTCCCACTGGAGCTCGTGTAGTTTTTACTCCAGAAGGTTATCCATAGCGTCTAGTGGGTGGTAGGGTATGTTTTCTTGGTTGGCGGGCCTGGCCCAGCTATGGGCCTCATCTTCATCGCGCTCTTCGGTACGTCTCCTCTTGTGGTTCTCTCCTGAATGGCTATGCTCATGGAGTTCGGTGACCCCGTTAGCCGGAGCTTGGCGCTCCTGAGTAGGGGCGTCGCGCTTGGCCCGGGGGGAGGGGCTCTTGGCGTGTTGGCAGGGGTTGAGGGAGTTGGTGTGCTTGTATCCATTCCATCAGCTCCTGGTTCTGTTTCATTAGCTGAACCGTGGTTCGGCGATATGCCTCTAGCTCGTTGGGAGGAAGAAGGTTCGCCGGCAGGGGGCGATCCTCGACATCTCCTTCTGGGACGGGGGGGTTTTCCTGCAGATTTTGATGGGCTTGGAGATTGGCGGGAGCTTTACTCATATTCCGAGTTGAAACCACCAAACAAATAAAGATTCGAAACGATGAAAAACGTCCCCACAAACGGCGCCAGCTGATGATGACTCGGATTTAACGGCCCAAGCCCGGAGATTGGCGAGCGAATTCTTGGGTTAGTTAGGTACTTGGAGTGAGCAATCGAACCAAGATTTAAAGAAGACACAAGAGATAAGTGGTTCGTCCCAGCCGATGGACTGAGGTTACGTCCACTATAATGGAGCCTCTTACTCCTTGAAGGTGTATATTAATTTCTGGTAGTTATCGGGAAAATGGGATAGAGGGTCTGGTTAATTATTACAGTGTGCTGGACAATAGAATTATCATTTTAGCTAAACCGAAGTTCTTCGTCAAAAGTCCCCTTCTCGTAGAGAGATACTGTTCTTTTTATACCAGTCCCTGCCCTAGGATTTTTCAGCGACTCCTCCTCTTGGTTCTCGACTTGGTGGGGACCTTTCATCCTCACTCTGCCAGGAGTCTCTGTTAGTCGGCACCACTGTGGCTACTGTTCCTACGACGATACACACCACTACTCCCAACAGACGAGTTTGTCTGTCCTTGATTACAGAGGTGGTCCCCCTGCCCTTTTGGACGCGTGACCTAGTGGGATGCATTTCAGCGCTAGGGTTCGGCTTGGGTTGGACCACTAAATCCGACTGGACTTCCCTTATACATTGGATGAGGTTGTTCCTGTTGGGCCGGATACTAAGAAAACAGGACGTTCTAGACCCGCTAGGCTTCTCTTCTGAGGGCGGCCCATGACCGGAAATCCTACCCCAATCAACTTTTATGATCAAGAGCTACAAATGAATCAACTGAAAATTTATGACCATGACTAAATTTATATTCATGTTGCTTCAAAATTTGTTAGGATCGATAAATAAATATATTGCAATCGACAGACAATTTTTAGGCAGTTCAAATGCCTTATTTCGTAACTTTCATAGATGAAAAATAATGAATAAACACACAATACAACGAACTAATTAAAAAAAACTCTTTTATTAATTCAATCAAAATGACTTCAGTTATAGAAAGACTAAATAAACAACTTTAATTACAGTAATAACTGTTTCCTAAATAAATCTAAAACTAATCATAATAATACCCAAACCAAGGGTCATAGAAAATTTGAGTGTATCATGTATCTTCTCCACTATATACCCTTTTATAATCATTGTTTTTGACAATTTTACTCTCATCAACAATTAACGACTAATAACTTTCAATTGATTACTCTTTTCAATATGACTGTGGTTAATTATTTCTTGCAGATTCTGTCACATGATACTCTCTTAATATATCCTGACTATGAAGTGTTAATACACTGAATATTTTTAAAATTTAATATTTTATTTCCAAACAATGACACTGAAAAACATTTTTGGTATTGTACTCCAATAATAGCCGAGTCATCTAACTTGTTAATTTACCAAATCCACCGCCTGCTACTACCACCAATAACTCACCACATCACCACCAACATATCACGGTTACTTACGTACCACTGACAACGTTGTGTCCACACCTAGTCCTCACCACCTCCACTCCACCACGACCACCTCCCCATGATACACCTAATTCCCGAATTAGATTAGCAGACAAGCTCGTGGGACTTTATCTGATCTCCCTCTTAAACGATGCTATCCGTGCTTGGATAGCAGCTCAAGATTAGCGTCATGAAAACCATCTATAATCCCCAAGGAGGTTCTAACAAAAAGAACAAATTTACCGCTATAGTTGATGGTGAACTCGCTTTGGGGAAAATTGTATGGATCATGAACAGGTACATATCTTCTCTTGAAAAGACTAAGATCTAGAAGTGGGTTCATCCGAAATGTTAGTCAATCCTTCTTTGTCTGAAGCTTTGCTAGGAAGCTTCTACCTATCGAAACCATATCAACATAATGACTAAGTCGTTTGGGTTGTGCACAGCCTTCATACATTTGAAGGGTTGATTCAAGACACCCTTCGCCGCCTGCTTGGAAGGTAGAATCGATTGATTTGCCTAGCCGGGAGGGCAACAAAAGAGATAGAAAGCACTATCACCTTATACATAGACAATTCTATAGTCAATACCATACCAGAGCTAGTGACCTTGAGGTACTGAACCAACTGGTGAAGAAATTAATCCGCAGATACTCAAAAGTATAGTTAAAAATGTGGCTGATTCTTTTTCATTCTATTTTCTCAAAGTCCAAAAGCCAATCTGCTTCAGACCGGCCTGGTCAGTAGACTGATATCAAATTCAGCCCTCCCCAGATGAAGTAGGCTGTGGAGACATAAGGGTGTTAAAACAAAGAAACAGGCAACTATAAAACGAAGCATCACGAAATAACACATTCCAGCACAAGGATATCTTGAAGGGAATTTATTACTATGCTGAACAGCCATCTCCAGTGGTGCCATCAAAGATGGCCAGAAGAGATAGCCTACCACTTAAATCACTTTCTGAAAAGGGTTTAAGTGGTTCACCAACCCTAACACATCCTTCAAATAACTCAACATTTACAAATCAATTAGGAATATTTCAGACATTGGAAGAACCTGTGGTTTGCTGATGCGAAAACAGGCTAACTAGAAGTGTTGGTTGCCAAGTTTCACACATTGAAGTTAGTAAAGTACATTTCTATTTTCCCACATATTCAGGGGTCATTAGATACTTACAAATAGTGGAATT
>CM042196.1:2989276-3012305 GCA_023539305.1 Ilex asprella
TTTAATGGGTTAAACAGGTTTATTTCCTTTTCCTTTATCCTCAATTTCCATGAATATTTATGTGGGTATATGCGGATTTGTATTGATTTGGCATTCTTCTGAATATTGTGTACTTGTGTGGACATTTCTGGGTTGTTCTTGAAATTTCATGCCTTGATGATTTCAACGTGTCATGCTAGGACAAATTAATAGCTATGGATACTATGTTATTATTCATCCTCTGCCTATACTGCAACCTGATACTTGATTACTAGTATCATTGATATTGATGGGTATTAAGTCATGGTTGAAGAAAAGATCATCATTCTAAATTACGACAATGATGCTAGTAGGTGGTTTGGTGGGTCTGAGTTAAAGTCTTTAACAGGTTCAAACACTTCCAAACACACCAGAATGGGTGAACTGGCTGCATAGCTAGTTTGGACCTCCAGTGTAGCTGAACGTCTTTGAACTAAGTCGAATTTTGCAATGGCATGGGTTAGACTTAGACATTTTAGGTTCTGGTTCATGACTTTCTTTTAGGCCTTCAGTTTCTTTCTATCACAAAGATTAATCCATGTAGCTCATTTTGCTAGTCCTTTTGTTCCCGCCATTTCAAATTCATTTATGTTATTGCCCCTGAAAGAAGCTATTCAGTATATGTTTAGCATATCTACCTTGAGCAATACCCCACCAGTGTTTCGTCATAGTGCTCCGATCAGAACTTCAAATTAAGATTTTTTTTTCCACCAAAGAGCAATCATTTCATATGTTCGCTTGGATTTTGGTTTCATTGGTTATTGTGATATTTTTGATTGCAAAGTAGAATGGATACTTTTCCTGAAGGAGCCCTTATGCAGGATTATAGTATAGCTGAGACTAACAATTTCATCATTTACAAGAAGTAATTGCTCCCTTATCTCACAAGGAGAAACAATTATTAGTGCAAGTTTAAATAAGTAGTGGGTGTTCACTCAGTTGTTTGTTGCAAAAAATAAAGGTTTCTAAAGAGAGTGAGTTTTTGGATGCTACTTTCGACATTTTGTCTTTGGATAGATATGTTTCTAATTCATGAGATTTGAATATCGACATTTCTCTGAAAAAATGAGCTAGTCAAACAAAATGATTCAGTGGTTTATTATGCTGGCAGTGCTTGGTAGATTATTATCCAAGTAGAGTGCCGCTTGTTTCTGTGGCTATGCCAAGACAATGGTTTGTTCTTACATGAACATATGCATGCAAAATGTGGTCTGCCTAAGGCGAGTCGTCCAAAGACAGATGAGCAACCAGATTTGTTTCATTTCTCAGACACCATCTTCGTTTTGTTTCCACATATCCTCCGGGCATTCTGAATCAAAATATGCTAGCATATCTGTGTCGAAGAGAAACCCCCATTCATCTCTTGTCCGGTTTCAAGCATTCCAGGGAAGCTCTCTTGGGTCTATCATCTTCAAGCAGAGTAGCAACTGGCATTCATTAACTGTCAAAAGTATAGTTAATTCTGTTCCTTCCCAGAAGACATGCCATTCTATTTCAGTGGGGTGCCAAAATATGAATGTGAGGCTTTGGGTGCCTAGACACACAATAACTCTCAAACTCGATCATAATATGGGTCCTGTTTCGTGGCTGAAAGGATTTTCATCTGCTGGTTTAGTTTTTGGTTTGTTTGTTTGTAATTCAAATTCTGAACCAGTTCATGCTGAGGCACCTGATGCGAAAGATGATCCTGATTCCTCAGCTGCCAGCTTTTCACATGGGAAGAAAGTCTATACCAACTATTCTGTTATTGGTCAGTAGAAAATTATTTCTAGGTTTTTTATTTTGCCATTTCTTTTTTATTTTTTTTCCAGAATATTTGTTCACCATCTAAGTATGTTGGACATGATGTCTGTATTTGTCTTCTTGATGCTATTTCAAAACACATACTTGCAAATTTTTGTTTTGTTTCCACCTGACTTGTTTTGACGTAGATAACTGCTCCACATTTGTAGGCATACCTGGAGATGGGAGATGTTTATTTCGCTCTGTTGCTCATGGAGCTTGTGTACGGTCGGGAAAGCCTGCTCCGAATGAGAGCCTTCAAAGGGAACTAGCTGACGAATTACGAGCAAGAGTATGGTTATTCTCCTTCACTATGGATATTGAGAAATTCATAATTTTGTCCATTATTTTTACTAGATTTTCCATTTGTGGGGTCGCCCTTTTGTTTACTTTCTTTTTTCCTTTCTAAATAAAGATCCCTACCCTCTTGCCTCAAAGCATGCACATGTAAAAAGTGATGGATGTCGGAATGCGATGAAGTAGGCTTAACCAACCAAGCAAGTAGTATTTGCTTTTTAGCTTCATGTACGCTCAAGATAAGCTTGTTTATATCAAAACCTTATAGACAATGTCCTCTGATTTGGCATCTGCTAATTCTGTAGGTGGCAGATGAATTTTTCAAAAGGCGGAAAGAGACAGAATGGTGAGTGTTCTGAGTCTTTTTCAGTTAATCCAACTGACTTTGCAAATCGTGAGTGCTAGTTTTAAGTTCCTCTGTAGTTACTTTGGCTAACAGATGCTAGAAAAGATTATCTAAGCCTTGTGGATGATGTCATCATGAAGCAATTGTGTTTGTGCATTGGTGAAGGACATTGATAACGTATGCAATGTAGATATTTGAGTTTTAAATTTTGCTCAAGCTATGTAAGATTCATGCTACTTCAAATCAAAACAAAAAATAAATGGTTTGTCTTCTAAAGGAGAGAGATGGTCTTCTTTTCACAGATGTTATTAATTTTGGAGATGGATGTGTAGTTGATGGTTTCAAAATATGTTCAGGTTCATAGAAGGTGACTTTGACACCTATGTTTCACAAATAAAGAAGCCTCATGTATGGGGAGGTGAGCCTGAATTGTTAATGGCTTCTCATGTTCTCCAGTAAGCCTCTCTCTCTCTCTCTCTCTGTGTTTTTGTGTGCTCGCATGCTGGTACATTCTAGTGGTTGTGTGTTTATATGAAACTAGACTGATTTATCTTCTTATTGAGTAATCCATCTTTGACTGGATCTAGTCGTCAGTTGCAATGTGTACTAGGGGCCAATTTTTCCCTTTCTTGTTCTCTTATTCAGTTGAATAATAGAAGGTCCTTTTTGTATTGTGTTGAGGGCTGCCTCCAGTTTATTATGTGTGATTAGTGTGACCGAGAGAGGTCCTTTACGTCGAGTGGGAGGGGGTGAGGGGGAGATTGGTATATGCCGCTGGAATTTACAATGTTGATCGTTTGACATGTGTCTTGCTATTAAATATGTAGGAAATCTCTGATGAACCATATGTAATATTGCAGACTTCATATTTGGTATTGATATTGAGATTCTATAGTTCTAAACATTAAGGACATTAGACTGCATGACTTATAAATTCTTGTGACTGTAGGATGCCAATCACAGTCTACATGCACGATGAGGATTCGGGCGGCCTGATATCCATTGCTGAGTATGGACAAGAATATGGCAAAGATAATCCTATCAAAGTCTTGTATCATGGTTTTGGTCATTATGATGCATTGCAGATTCCTGTGAGAAAGGGTGCAAAACCCAAATGGTAGAATCTATTTTTGAGTTTCAAAATGTTGAACCAGCATCAATAATATTATTTAGAGAACAAAAGGATGTGTATTTTTTCCTTCATTGTATTGTCACATTATTATGATGTCCCCTTTACAGAAAAGGCTTCCAGTCAATAAACAATTTTTTCCGAAATATAAGAGTAATCTTTCTGGCAAAATTGTAATCTGCACTTTCTTTACCTGAAAATTGTCTGTCAATCAAGTTTTCTCTATCGATAACAACAGATTTTGGTGCAACAGATGATATTTTGGTAAATGGTATTGGTGATTTGATGAGGTTGGCTTTTCTTTGTAAAATGATGTATTTTTGTTGTTGCTGGTGTGTGTTATTAGCTTGTGTTCAGATAGTGAACATGCTATGGTCATGTGTGGAATAGCATAGGTGTGGCATTTAGAGCAGAATGATAACATGTACGCAATCTTATTCCCACACGCAGAGAGGTGGTTTTTGTAACGCAAACCATGACGTTGGAGCACCAAGTAGCAAGTTCACCCAAAAATGTGATGTCTATTCTTTCCAGAATTGTGCTTGTGGAGTTTTTGAAGGGTCGGTCACCCGATATGTTGGGGGGGAGGATAGAGATGGTATGCAAAGAAACAGGGTGTTACAGCATATTTAGTATTGTGCTCAATTGCCCAGTAACTACTATAGTCTTGATTGCATCAAATTGCAGTGAAGGAGAAGAAAATTAGATATCTAAGGAGGTATTGTGTCATATTTCCAAATGCTGAAGCTGTTCTCTCCTAAAAATACCCTTGATGTAGGGTGGCAAAGATGGGGTTTTTAGTAGGAAAATAATTTTTTTTTGGTTCAACAATTAAAAATGTTTGAATTAATTTACGTTCACTTCGACTAGCCAAGTGACAAATGAATTTTCGTTTATTGTGTTTAGATAATTAGATGTGTCTTTTTCATTGGTCACTTCTAAAGCTTTGAATTCCTTAGAAAAGTAATGACCCCACATCAATTCCTTTGTCATTAAATCACTTTAGAGAAGCAAAAGATGAAAGTAAAAAGGACTTGTCTATTGTACCCAAAAAAAAAAAAAAAAATTCGATATCATGCCTATATATCACAATTGTGATTATTTTTACTTTTATTGTGAGTATTTTTATTATTATTGTAATACTGAAAAAAGTGATAAAAATAGTTACCACACCACTGATAAAAATACCCACAACAATGGTAAAATCACTTATATATAAAAGTTATAGTTATTTTTGTACCAAAGAAAAATAATAAAAATAGTACTCAAATACCAATAAAAATTATAAGTTATAAATCACCCATAAAGTGATAAATTTTTTAGTTATAAAATAACTCACAAAAATTATAAAAATATTTATTAAAATAATAAATTTTTGAGATATGGTATTAAATTTTTTGTTGGTACCAAATTATTTTTTGTCTACACCTTGTCAAGTCCAAGTAAAAAAAAAAAAAGCAGCCACCAAATCTTCTGATATCCAAAAATAATGGTTACAAGTACGTTAACTTTGTCTGGTTACGTTCTATTCCACACAATTGCACACAAATAAACACTTTTAGATGTATTATAATGCATGTTTTCTTTATTTTTTTTGTGAGTATTTTTAATACAGTGAATTCAAATATAATCTATTGTATAGGAGCATAATCATTCATTAATACGTTGCAAGTAATATCATATTTGAGGTTAAGTTATTTTTTAGACCAATCACAAGATCGATAGATAGATAAAAGGACGCTAGCCCTTTGCTCTCTCAAGAGTTATCTTGCAACAAAAATCCAAAGGTCATTGGGAGACTAGAATCTCTGACCGACCATTCACAAGATTACAAAACTCAAATATCTTTTGTTAAGTTCTGCACTTTTCTATAATTGTCTTCACCCGGTGTCTAATATCTTCTAACAATCAATCTATACAATGAACAACGATCAAAGATACTCGGCTCAATTTAGGTGCATCTCGATTAATTCTCTTCCTTGATCTGATCAAAGATATTCTATCTACGCTGAAATTAAGATATTGATAAAAATTATCAAAATTTAAACTCAGAACATTTCTATTTATATTGATACTCAAAAAAACCTTCGCTAAAGATAGGACAGAACAAAGGCATAAAACCAAATGTAGGCTTACGTGTGCATGTTTCCCTCCACACAAACACCACCAAACTTTAACGAGGCCATGGATACGAATGCATTGTCTTGTTACTTTCGCGCTATCATTTTTGTGCATAAAGATGAATTCGTTATTTTTGTATACTTTATTCTTTATCACCGGGACCATCAAGATATGCACAGCAACCCATAAGAAAGATGGTAGGAGACCACTAGAAATAACCATAGACAAGAGGAATTTGTAGAAATAGCTCTGCATTTTACTATTTATTAGTTGAACTTGTGATATAATCTTTCCTAGTTAGTTTTAAAATTTCCTTTGAAAATACCGTGCATCGCACATGGCGCCGATAGTAAAAAATAAAAACATGTCTCTACACTACGAGTGAAGGAGAAAGCATTCAAGAAATAAGAGAGACGCACCCGAATGTAGGGCTGAATAAAATCCTAAAAAAATGAAACATAAAATCAATCTTTGCTAAAAATAAGGCTTGACCCCCCATTTTTTTATTTAGAAAATTCGTTGTGACCACCTAAATTAATTGCTCTAAGAATGGTGATGGTGATGGTCCCATATTTGCACTTGGTCCGTCCTCATTTTGGTGTTCTATGACCATCCCATCAGCAGGATTTGAATCTTATTCTTCAAATCTAACCAAGCATAATTTGATCAAGCTTTAAAAAGAAGCAATGGATTTACATTTTCACTTTCCATACAAACATGTCATTGATTTTTGTTAAATAGTGTTTTTACTTTCTTTTTTTTGTTCAATGGTGAAAAGTGTTCGGACTATTTTATGTGCATCTTGAGTAATTTTTACTCCAGTCCGATTAAAAACAGGTCATCCACGACGAGATTAGATTATTTATCCCTCATGACTTGACCCTAAAAAATTAGTAAAATTCGAACTTAAGATGTCTAAATTTTTACCTCCCCTCAAATAATGAAGTTATTGACCAATTCTTAGATACATCCTCGATTGCCATTTATGCATATTGAGTATATCTCATACAATTTGTAATATCCAAGAATTGTCTTAATCACGTATACTTTAAATTTATTACTTTTTTAGAGATATGCGTAGTCATATGAACTGGTTGAACCCAAAACTTCCAATTGGGGAGAGAAATAGAAAAATACCAACACACATTCTCAAAACTTTTGGGGGCTAATTGAAAGATTAGACGAAAATAGCAGACCCCCCCCCCCCTCCCTCCCTCCCGAAAAAAAAGCGTTTTAGCAAGACACGTAACCTTAAAAACTACCAACTTAAAGAATAATCCAAAAATTCCCCTTGATTTTATGCTTATCTCTAACGAAAATGACATAAATTCCGTCATTATCGTCATCATATTCTTCTTATTCTTTTGTTTTGATTTACCTTCAATGATTTGATTTCTCGATGGAATACAATCACAATAGTTTTTGATCCCAATTTTTTTTTCGCTTAAAAATTTCATTTTTTTTGCACAGCTCCAAATATCAAAAAACTCAATTACACATTCAACCCTATTAATTCACATTACCTATTTTCTCTCTCTCATATCTCTCTTATTTTTGACGCGTTCATCTTAATTTTAAATGGAGTAATTAAAAATAAATTATTATTTAAAATAAAAAATTACACGATCAATGTTCAATTTTTTGGTATTATGGAATATTTTCAAGAACGAGGTTATTATTAATAAAATCATATAATACATACATAATCAAAAAATAAACATACCTTAACCAAAAATATATTTTCCTATGGTAACACTTTTTTTTTTGTTTTATTGTTGAAGTAAATTTATGCGCACCTTAACTAATTTTTTTTTTTGCAATCCAGTCAAAGACACGTTATCCAAATCGAAACTGACTTAACTGAGTTATTCATGGGGGATAAAATTTTTATGAGATAATTTTAAAAAATTATAAAAATTTAAATTCAAGATTGCTGAGTTTAGATTTCGTGTAAAACCACTCTCAGATGGAAGGGCATCCATCAAACTGAATTGGCAAAAGGGTTGTTGATTGCTGCGGGTACTTTGTCTTTGGTTGGACTTGGAAATAGCAGATAAAAAATTTGTTTTTTATTCTTCTATATGTCTCTCTCACTGCCATCCACACCAGCCAGTCACTGCCATCTCTCTCTCTCTCTCTCTCTCGGTGCTCTTAAGAGGAAACATTCAAACATGAAACATCTAACGGGATATGCACAATTGTCATTATCTCTTCACACCTGAGGCTGTCACAGTTTGCCAATCTCTCTCTCTCTCTCTCTCTCTCGATATGGGACCTCAAAATTCTATTGAATTACAATAGTAGTCCACGCACTCCAAAATCTGCTTTTAATAGTTCTTTTATGGCAAACAGACCCAAAACAAGCCTAGAGCTAAGGTTCAGTTAGTGAAAATCATATATGCTTGCTTGTGCTTGAAGATTTCATCTCCAACTGCTTGAAAAGCAAGCAGTTTCTGGTAAAAAGATAGACGAATTTTCGGGGAAAAAAGTCGAGGAATGTATGGTGATTCCCGAGCATTCTCGGCGGATTCGATTGCTATATTTCCTTCAACTTCGCAACCCAAGAGAGAAGAGATTGCAAAGAGCAAAGAACCGTCGATGGACTCTGAGAGTAGTATCAACTTTCATGACTACAGACAGTATCAGCACAACCAGAACAATTCTGGGTTGTTGAGGTTCCGCTCAGCTCCGAGCTCATTGCTTGCAAGTTCCACAGATGGGGTTGTTAAGAATTGCAATTCGAATCAGGAACATCAAGGGTTGAATTCAAGATTTAGTTCCTCTACCAGGAATGGAACTTTGATTTCAGAGAGTTTTCTTGATTTGGAAGATAATAAACCTTTGGTTAATGTGTCTTATTCCTTGAGTTCACAATACCCACCTCAGTATCCAAGACAAGTTACAGGATCCCAATTGTATGGTGTGGATTATAGGGCTGTGAGTTCAATGGGAATGGAACATCAGGGGCAAGGAAAATTGGGTTCCAATCTCATGAGGAAAAATAATTCCGCAGTTGGGTTTTTCTCTCACCTCACTGCTCAAAATGGTATTGTTCATCTTCTTGCTCATTGATTGCTTCACCCTTTGATCTTTGTGGGACTCTTTTCACTCAGTTTTAGTCTATACATGGCTGAGTGGGATTTGATTTATTCAATTTGTAATTGATTTCTGCAGAAACTAAGCATCTCAATATGGACGGTTTTGCTATCTGGAGTTCTTATTTTCACCTAATATATATGTGTATTATTTGGTATAGGATTAACTAAGAAGCTCATGATTTGTGGACTGTGGAGCACTTCTCATTTTCGCAATCTAATTTTGCTCAAATACTGATTCCTTGATTCATTATTAGTTTTTTGCTACGACTTTTCCTAATTTAGATTTTTTTTTTCACTTATATATTGTTTGATTGATGAAGGTTGCTTAGCAAGTAGTGTAGAGGCAGAATTGAGTTTAACCTGAAAATTTCATATTTAATACTGCTATAAGAGTATGGGTCTATGATGCTTATATTATCTGGGAGAATTTTTTGGTAATTGGTTGCTGTACAAATATTCGAAAATAAAGGTAATAAAATATTGAATTCCACATTGTTTAGCACTGCATAGCCAACTTTGGGGGAGTTTTTTTAACTGCAAAAACTCAACGATTGATGTTGTTGTCTTCTGTTTGCTGTATTTTCTGAGTGTTCTTCTGGAGGGTTGATAATGGAGTCATATAAATACGATCAAACATACTGATACAAATTTTGTAATCAGTCGCTGGAGTGTATTACTGAAAGTTCCTCAGCAATTTGCAGGCTATGCCACGATGAGAGGTATTGGAAACTACAGAGTGGGAAATGGTTCTAGTGATGATTTAAGTCCACCATCAAGCAGGTTGAAAGGTCAGATGAATTTCTCCTCCAGGGTACCGTCTTCCTTCGGAATGTTGTCTCGAATATCTGAAAATGAGAGTGAAAACATTGCAGTGAGTGGTCCTGAAGGTGAAAGGCTTGGAAATGGCAATGGAGAGACTCAATTTTCCAGCTTTGGATACCCATTTGGTTCATGGAATGATTCTTCACAGTTCACACCGAGTTTCACTGGCCTGAAGAGGGAGATAGACGATGATGGGAAATTAATTGCTGGTATTCAGGTGACATTTTTTGCCTCACATTGATCTGATCTCCACATTAAGTTGACCTTATGATTTGATTAGACTTGTTGGTTTTTAATCAGAATGGGGAGCTAGGAAATCACATTCCTATTTTGTCACACCACTTAAGTTTACCAAAGACTTCAGTTGAAATGGCTGCCATGGAGAAGTTACTGCAATTTCAAGATTCTGTTCCCTGTAAAATACGTGCAAAGCGAGGTTGTGCCACTCATCCACGAAGCATTGCAGAGAGGGTAACCTTCTCTATATCTTGAACTAGTTCTACTCTTTTGAAGCATCTTTAATTAGACAGTCAACGTCGTTTCTGTTGTCACTACAGTAATTAGATTCCATTGCATTATTGTTGTTTTGCTGGATTATCAATGCCTATGCATTCTAAATTGGGAAATAGTTGGTGATCTGATTGCATGCTGAGATAATATAATTTCAGGTAAGAAGAACTCGGATCAGTGAACGAATGAGGAAACTGCAAGAGCTTGTTCCAAACATGGACAAGGTATATTACTTTTCTTTTGCCTTTGAGCTTCTATATATGATTATTTGTAGAGACTCAAATTAATCCTATCTCTTCTTGGCAGCAAACGAACACAGCAGACATGTTAGATTTGGCTGTTGAGTACATTAAAGACCTTCAAAAACAGTACAAGGTGCTGAAGAATGAACAAACTAAGTTTAAAAGCAAATATGCTCCTTAACCACTCTTTACTTACCCTTAACATGTTCATTTCTTTTGCAGACTCTTATCGATAATCGAGCAAGCTGCAAATGTTCCAGTATGCAGAAGTCAGACTCTAATCAAACAGTTTGATTGCTTCTGTACAGAAAATAAGGGAAAGATTGAAAAGTTGATAGCTATATAGGGCTTCTCTTTTTATGCCCAGAAGAGAAAGAAGAGAGAAATTAGATTTTTTCTTTTTTCTGTGAAGTGGGTGTGAAGAAGAAGGGATGCTACAATTTCAGCTGTAAGATCTAGAGAGTATAAGGGTTAATAAGCTAACAAGGTTTCGAACTATATGATTAGGGAGGCTAAAATAGATAAGGTTGTATAAGTATTATGTAATAATATATTACCTGTAATTTTTCTGGTATGCTTAATAAACTTTTTATGTTATATTAGTGAAATACTGTTGAGAATTCTTATATATGGAAGTCATATATATATGTTTTTAGTTGGAGTAAAGCTGTTAATTGAACCAAGTTTTGCGAGTTCAAATCGAGCCTGTCGAACTCGTTTTTCTAAACGAATCTAAAAAATTGTTCAAACTCAGCATGTTTAGAAAATGAGCCGAACTTGAGTAGTTCGAATATTTTACATATAAATGAGTCGAATTTTGTGAGCTCAAGCCGAGTCATTTAGGTTTGTTTTCTAAACAAGTGTAGAAAATTGTTTAAATTCAGTTTATTTAAAACACAAGTCAAGTTCGATTTGAGTACTCTCTAAATTGAGTCTAACTCAAGTTCAAATAACTTGACTCAATTAACGGTCCAAAGTTAGAGTATTACTCCTTAAATGATGTGGACCAAAGGTATAAATGTATAATCTTCACTAGGAATATTTTTCTATTTTCAAACCAACTATGCCATTAATAGAGAAGTGAGTGACAAGGGCATGCAAATATCTCTGGAAGCTTAAAGCCCACATCATTTAAACCTCTCTCTCTCTCCTAATAAATGAACCTTATCAAGTTTCCATTCTTTTAGTCTAAGAAAATGCCATATGAAATCACCAGTTTTATGCATCCTTTTTTTACTCTTTCATATGACAGTTGACTTCCACCAACAGGACATGTTCTTATAGGGAAATGTTATCCAAGAACGATGGATTTAGCCTACTACTGAGGGTAAGAGGCATGACTGCATGAAAACAACTAAGTGTGTTAAATGATCAAAACTAATCATCTCTATGAAGCTTGAACTTCTGACCTCTTCATAAGAAGACGAAGGATTGGTCACCCTAAATCAGTTTGTGGAAATTTTTTTTAGTCCAACGTGTATTTCGACAAATTTACGTGTATTGTGATTAATTTTTTCTTTAATATGATCAAAACTAGATTATTCATGTCGAAATTAAGATATTCATGAAAATAAATTTTCATGATCTGATTCTAAAATTGCCCAAATTTAAACTCAACACACATGTTTTTACAACTATTTTTTTTATCATTCGAGTAGCCCTCAAAATTTTTTCTTATTCAACACACTTTTTGTATTCAACACAGTTTTTTTTTTGAAAGTTTTACAACCTATGCAACACAGTTAAAAACCTCTCCTACACTGAAAAATCGTTAAATGGGCCCCACTCTAGCCGTTGGTCTTTCCAGACTTTTTCTCTCTCCTTCATCACTGTTGTTTGGAACACAAAGTCTGCCAACAGCACCATGTTCATCCTCTCTCTTTGATATTCTTTAACAAATTTTAATCATTAATAGTGCTCGAAATTATCGTGCTTGGGTCACAGAATATGATTGCTTAAATGGGTGCATGTGAGAGTGCATATGAACAATAGGGAGAACTGAAAGACTTGAGTTAAGTGGTCCACGTTAGTTGAAAAATTAAAGTTATGTTTATTGTAAATAATGTTCTCGTTCCTTAGATGAATGTATTACTTGAGGAAGATGAAAATTGTTATGACGAGTGGAGCTTGAAGCTATTACAAGATATCACTCGATTCCTCGGTGCACTATAACACTCCCAACTATTTATACTATTGATATCTAGGATTTTACATTCGTCATTCTTAGCTGATCTAGTGGTTTTCTCTATATCCGTTTCCACCTTGACATTGTGGTCCCAGACATTTCTGGTACCATTTTTTGAAGACTGTTATCCTTGATCCGTCTCCACAACCTGTGAGTTATTGTTCATCAGAGTCGCCAGACGGTGTTCTCTTATCTGCTAGTCGTGTATCTTTTTACAGATTTTTACGTTGACCTTGCTCTAGGCTATCATGTCCCGAGCTCATTAAACCCAAGCTTCTCATGATCACATCCTGACTTCGCGTTGTAGCTCAGTTCGAGCCTCGAAGGTGGTGTTTGTTTGACATGATTGAAGGGGATTAAAGGTGGGATTTGATTAAAATAGTGAAATGACCCACTTATCCTTGGTTTGGTTGAAAAAATTGAAAAGGGCTCCTCGTGGGATTGAAAAACTCGGCCGTAGGTTTTGAAGCCAAGAATTCCATCGGCAGGTGATTCAACAATCCCTTCTGCTGTGAGGGATTGTTAAATTGAGAAGGAAGATTAAATGGCTAAAATCTAAAATACCCTTTATAGTAAAATACCCTCCACGCATTTTTACCTCCATTCCCATTCACTTTCACACTGGTCCCCCTTCTCCATGGAAGTAGCACTGTTGACCAGATCTGTCCATGGAAGTTACAGATTTGGCTTTGGAAGTGCTCGATCTGCTGATGTACGATGGTGATGCTAGATCTGCTGATGCTCGAACTGTTGATGGACCATATCTGTCCATTGAAGTGCTCGATTTGACCATGGAAGTAGCTTCTATGTATACCCATTTGTTCTCTCTCTCTCTCCGTATTTGTCTTTGCCTTTATTTCTGTCGATGCAGAAGGCGAAGTGGCGAACCATCTGGACTGGAACTCTCCCCATGATTTGCAAGGGAATATGAGGATTTTAACCAACTTAAAATTCAATTAGTATAGCAGTTGTTTGGCTTTTTTGCACGTTTCCCCCTCATTATTAAAAAATTAACACATAACTCTTTTATACTTTTGAACTAAATTGCTATCGTTATAAATTCTCAATGTACAATGGAAGATCATGATTTCAGAGTAAGTGTGTGAAAATATTCGGGGTATCTCAACTTTGAATAAAATGGTTTGAGTCTCATTAAAAAATAATAATTGTTCTGTGGTTTTGCGTCTCATTACATTTTAAAATCTTGCCCGTCTATTTGTTTCCTTATATAAGAAATCTACAAAAAATTTACATTTGTATTAAAGCAACATATTTTAAATTGATATGATGTGTGCTAGTGATTCATGCAATATTATTAAAATTCCCTACCATTTTGTATAATAAATTGCATTTTGGTCTTTGAAAATATTTAATATGGTTTGGATTAATTTTGCTATTTATTGAAAATAAATAATTAAATTTTATTTTTAAATACACAACTTCTGATTTTCTAGAAATAAACAAATAACAACTTAGGTTTGATTTGTATCGATATATTTATTATTTTTGTGTTGGAAATTATTATTTTTTCCATGATGCATATGTTTTTTGTTATTAAAAGTGTATTGTACAAATTAAATTAAATAAATAAACAAAATATTTATTCCAATATTTTGTAAAAATGCGCAATTTATTCATTCATATTTTTTGTCGTAAAAATATCAATACTAATGGATTTGATTTTTTTTTTTTCATTCCATTCCAAATATGGTATAAGATTGGATCACATTGTTTTACACAAGGGTGAAATGGTCATTTTAATTTGTTTTATCTTCACATGTTAATGGGCCAACAAAACAAATTAAACACCACCGAAGGGTATTGCCGAGATGGACTTCTACGGCTGCTATCTGTGGGCTTGAAGGGTTTTGGGCCCAAAAAGGGCCCAAACTTAAATTGGCCGTTATCTGCCATTAACCTAACCCATTGGTCTGATTCTTCAGTTTTCACGTAAACTGCTTCTGTTTCGTGATCTGCTTAAAAATTGAACATTTGGGTCATCTTCGATTACTCCACAGGATTTGTTAATGCATATTTTCTCACATTTTTTTCTCCGGGTTCATATAGCTCAGGATTTTTATGTTTAAATATGTGGGTTTGAGGGTTTTGATTGAGGAAAGGAATTGGGTGGTTGTTTTGAGGATGTCTAGTTTCTATGGAGATTTTAATCAAAAGATCGATTATGTTTTTAAGGTGGTGATAATAGGGGATTCAGCAGTTGAAAAATATCAGCTTTTGGCACGGTTTGCTCAGAATGAATTCAGTTTGGAATCAAAGGCTACTATTGGGGTTGAATTCCAGACGAAAACGTTTACTATTAATCACAAGACGGTGAAGGCGTAGATTTGGGACACTGCTGGCCAAGAAAGGTGTGCCCTTGCTGCCTTCTGTGCAATTTTGCTATTTTTCATTTGGAATGGTTTTTGTGCTATTGGTGCATAGCAATAACCAAGCAAAAAAGATTATCGAATTGTTGCTCTAAAATCTGTTCTTATCGATGGAAGATACTCAATCGATAGACAATTTTTAAGTGATTGCTTTTGATGAGTTCAATTGTCTCGTTTCAAGACTTTCTTTGATGAATTTTAAAGGGATAAATACACAAAACAATAAACTAATAAAAGAGAATTCCTTTATTAATTCAGTTGAAGAGATTTCAGTTATAAAAAGACTAAATTACAATAGTAACTACTTTCTAAAACTAACTTAACATTATTCTTAGAAATGCTTATATTGTGGGTCTTGTGGGGGTTTGAATGTGTCATTTAACTTCACTATCGTCTGCTTGTTATAGCCACTAATTTCGATGTTCTTACTTTTATCGACAATTATCTTGTAACTCTCAGATAGTTATCTCTTTTTTTGAAACAAAACTGTGGCTGATCATCTCCGGTATTTCTTTAGATTCTGTCACGTGACCTCCTCTTAGAGCCTTCGAATTTACCAGATGTCGATACATCAAACATTCCTATGATTTTATGTTTTACGTCCAAACACCTATGTAATAGCAGAACCTATACGTTTGACGTCTAAATGTTTTCGTAAGCTATATAGGGACGCCGACATAATTTTTACAAGGTTATCCTGCAGTGAGAGATGTATGCCTACTTGTAATTCATTAGAGAATTAAACATGTTATACATTTTTCTACTCGTCAAAGGAACAGTGTTACTGATGAGTGATACCTCAGCGGAAGAAAAAAAAAGAAATAGTTAGAACAAAGGTTAGTGTGGTTGATGCTTAATTTCAGAAAAATAGATAAGTGAACCATAGAGGGAACACATAAAAACTTCTAGTTTGATTGGGGAGATTTTGTATCGCACAAAACCTTAAGACAAGTCTCCAGTTCTTGTAGACGTTTTTGTTGTCTATAGAATATAATTGTACGTGTGATAGCATCTACTGCAACTTTTGTTAAAGTTGCCATGTAGAGTTGTTAGACTGCCTGAAAGAAGGGGCTCTATCTATATTAAATCCTCGGATTGGGACATTGACTTAGATTGAATTGGGCGAAGTAATTCTTTTCAGCCAACCAATTATCTAGCTCGATGAGGACTAACCGTTTTAATAGTTGAGATGGTCGAGTATTCTGGGGAATGGAGAATGAGTGGGGGGTTGAAATTCTGGTGTCAATGGTAGGTGTATAATTTGAACGGCCAACTCGAATTCAATTTGAACCTAACTCAGAAAAAGTAGGGTTTTAGGGTTTGAGTTGAATTCGCGCAATACTCGGGTTTAAACCTCGGGTTACCAGTTTGCATCCGAATATATAAATCGGCCTCAACCCAAATATATTTAAAATTAAATATATAAATCAAAAGATTCAAAAGCATAACTTACAACTAGGGTTTACACTACACAATTCACTTTAACGAACTCAACTCGAATTCTAATTTGAAATCAATTAAGTAACTTGAACCCAACTCGAATTCTAACCCAAATAAAGTAACCCGAATTCTAACTCAAATAAAATAACCCGAATTCTAACTCAAATTAAGTAACCTGAACTCTAACTCAAATTAAATAACTCGAATTCTAACCTAAATTAAGTAAATTAAATTCAACTCGAATAGTACTCGGGTTGAGTACCTCGAGTTGAGGTCAGATTAGAGTTAGAATTAGAGTTGAAAATTATATACTTATAATTAGGTTAAGATTGACCGCTCAACGTGCCTAACCTGCCCGAGTTGCACCCTAGTCAATGGTGGGCACTGATGCAATGCAATCTGATCCGTTGAGTATAAATGGAGGTCCTATGACTCGAACAAGAGCAAAAAAGATGAAGGAAGCATTGAACGAGCTGATTCATGACATATGGGTTGATTGTGCAAGTTCAAGCATGAAATGTGATGCACTTGGGCAACAAAGATCCATCAATATGATTCAAGTTCTAGAAGATTCCGGCAAAGATTAAACTTAAAATTGACATGTTTAAAATTGGTTTGATTTAAGACCTTCCTTCTCTATTTAGTGAGTTATTCTTTTTAGAAAAGAAATACTTTCTTAGTTTAATTAGGCATGTGATTAGCATATTAAAGGACTGATTGTGTTTTTTTCTAATAGGAAAATAAAAGTTTATGAAAGTAAGAGCTATTTTTTTATCAGCAAGTACGAGATATTCTTTATCCACAAGTAAGAGATATTTCTTAAAATAGGATAAACTATTTAGGAAGTTTTCTTTGTAATAATCAACCTCTAAATAGGCATTTAAAACATTCTAAAAGACAATATTTTTTTATAAGTATTTTGAGGTTTTTACCTTATTGTTCTTCTAATAACTATTTCAAGAACTTATCAAGAATTAACCTTTCTTGTGGCGTTCATCGACTTATCACTCAATCTTGAGTGTGACGTCTTTCTCTTGAACTTTTAACCTTGAGTTCTTATTTCTTGCAAACATTGGTCTAGGGTTCTTGGTTCTTATAATCTGATTTGTGAACTTTCTTGAGGAGTTTTCAATCAATTTGTCTGTGGGTTTTTGAATTCGTTTAAGGGTTCGCATCAGGCACTAGGGTGTTTGAATTATTTGCCTTGCACAATGCAAAACCATGTCACTCATGTCAATCCTAAATGTTGTGCGTTTGAATAACATTTTATAGGTCTCTGAATCATTTGATTTTGTTAATTCACTTGCTTGCTAGCTTCTGAGGGTATTGAAAGTATCTTCTGTTGTCCTTCTCAGGTACCGAGCTGTTAATAGCGCATACTATCGAGGTGCAGTTGGTGCAATGTTAGTCTATGACATGACCAAGCATCAGATGGCTCGGTGGCTTGAGGAACTAAAGGGACATGCTGATAAGAACATTGTTATAATGCTTCCGACCACATTCTCCATAGGGTCTTCTTATCTCTTCCTTCTCCGAGTTGAAATTATGAAAGAAGGAATCGGCAAGAAGGTCTCAGCAACAATTGGTATTATTACGGGATAGCTCATGATGTACATGTCAATTTATCGTGCGCTGTACCCCAACACCTATTCTTATTACCACGCCTCCACAAAACCCTCAAAACCACGAACCAGCCACCTTCACTATACAAGTGTGACTTGGAAGTCTACGAGTTATACCAACCGAAGATGCCCAAGAGTTTGCTGAAAGAGAGAACCTATGCTTCATGGAGACATGAGCAATCGAGCCTACAAATGTCGAAAGTGCATGCATTTATGACAGTTCTAACTGATCTATACTCTATCACGAGCAAGAAGTCCCTAACTGCCAACGGTGGGGCAGACTATGCGAAAACGGCATCTCTCAAGGGTACTAAGATCCTTGTTCCTGGCAAGGAATCAGATTCCGGTGGGAGAAAAGCTGGCTGTTGTTTGTCATCGCGTAATCTTCACTTTTGTTTCTTATATTCTTTCGGTTTGTGTGTGTGTGTGTGTTTTGGTATTTTGATCCTCTGAATATTTTGTCTATTTAGGCTGGATTTGCATTGAGAAAAATTCTGATCTTGTAAAAAATAGAGCATTGACCATAATTTAGAATGAACTGTGCATCAGTGAGGGAGTGTTGCTCATATGTATGCTATTTAATTGAAGTGCTTTCCTACTATGATATGAAAAGACCAAACCACTGTTACTAGAATTTGCTAAACTGTGTATAACCTATGATCCAGATACATCTATCTTAAACGGGGTGAATTCGGGTTTCAAGTCACCGAAATGTACAACTGTAAATTATAAAATTAACCCTAAATCGATTCACTTGAGAACACGTATCACAAATCTAAAATACATATTAAGTGACTAAGTGTATATAGATTGATAATTATATATTGTTTTATGTAATAGAAAATTGAGCAAAAGTGTAAGATAAATGATAGTTAATTTAATGTTTATTAATGTTCTATGATATATAATGTATAGTATATTTAAAACGATCTAGACAAGAGTTTCAAAATGAATTACGATCTAAAATACCGTACCAGTTAAGCCTACCCCATTGTATTTCATATTTAAGAAAATATCGTTCCATGTACCTGTACCTTGTACTAAAACAACCCACGATCCCAATAAGATTGAATCAAACCAACCAACCTGGTTTCTGTGAATCATCCTTTTCAAGAGGGAAAATAGTTTCTTCTTCTTCATGATTGTGGTCTCTCTCTCTCTCCATTGCATTGATGGATGAACACAATTCAAGTAATAACATGAGGATTTAATAGGTTTTAGACAGTCATTATGTCATTTACATTGAATTCGAGGTAAAATAACCAGAACTGAGGACTCTCGAAAACTCTAGACTAGATTTGTTCTTATGGAAAACCATTGTTGATTTCAGACATTAAAGAAATTATAAAGCTATACATTTCAAATGAGTTTATCAAATGTTGCATCTGAAATGATATGACAAAATTTTATATATCGAATGTTAATTAGAGTGAATGAGACTCATTAATCCAATCACCTACCCTGATTTGGTATAGAAATGTGGTAAGCATTACAATGCTCTTTTCAAAATTGGACCATATAGGCCCAGCACATGCTATTACGACAAGCCCAATCAAGGTTGCCATGCCATCTTATTTTTCAGGGGCAAAATCGTAAAATGGCTAAATTGAACTGCTCCGATCACAACTTGTAAGCAAATTCGAAATTTGAAAGTTTTGGGTCACTCACATAAACCCTCCTGCTGATCACGTGCGCAATACATTTTTAACTTCCAATTTTCTAATTTTTCATTTTGAAATTTTCATTTCCGTATAAAGTACCGCCCAATTTTCACTTTGAAAATTTGCCATTTCGCCTCTCTTCAAGCTTTCTCTTTCTTCTTCTTCTATGCTGTGTAGAGCCACTCCATCATCATCATCATTATCAAACGCCTTCAAGAAACCCCCACATACCCTAACATTCTTAAGGTAAGCACATAAACCCGTCTGCTGCTTCTTCATCTTTGATTTTTCTTTTGGTCTGGTTTGGTCAAATTTGTGTAGTCGGAAAATGCGGAATTCGAACTCTGGGTGGCCGAAAAAAGGTTTTTTCGATATGGGTCACCAGGGAATCCTCTTTCATCTGGAATTATTTATTTTTATTTACCGGTTTCTGAGATATCAGCATTTCTTCATTTTCTTTCCAAGATTTGTTTTTGGTTTCGCCAGAAAACTTCCATTTTTTTGAACTTATCACACCTTGATCGTTACATGTGTAATGCAAACCCATACATTCTTGTACTATATGAATTTGCGCATACACTTGTACTATAAAATGTGTCTAACATTGTTGCTTCCAGTTGAAAATTCGGCAAAATGTCGGAGTCCAGAGACCGGTTAAACAGGCCTGAAGACATTTCGGCGATGTTCAGTCGTCGAAGGAGGTCAATCGGTAGTGGCATCGGAATCTTAGCTGATGAACCAGAGATAGGGTTGGGAACCCCGTTCCGGTGGGGTGATACGGCGATGATGGGGACACCTAGACCGATGGGAGTGGCAGCTACGCGAGCAAGAGGTGGTGGTGGTGTTGGGAGGGGTAGTTTGGGAACACCAAGAATTGCAGGAAATGGTCGTGGCCGGAATATTTACAGGTCGCCGGCGGCGGTAGTGGGTCTGCAGAACATGCCGCCGGGGGGAAGTGGTCGGCTAGTCATTGGCCGCGGCCGAGGACGTGGGAGGAGTGGCAGTGTGTTACCTTCTTGGTACCCGAGAACGCCTCTCCGTGACATCACCACTATTGTGCGGGTAAATGTTCTTCAACTTTTCTTGATCTCTTGAATGGTTGTTGCTTGATTTGGTTATGCTTATATTGCATGAACAATAGTTGGTTTTATTCAATTTGTGCGCACATTTTGTTGCTTTGATCAATTAAAGTTGAATAGATCTTCTTTCTTCTATGGTTCATTTAGGAACATTTCCCTGTAACTCTGTTAGTCTAGTTCTTCTTTATAGAAGAGTGTAGTTAAATGGGTTTACAATGATTGGTGAAAAAAAGGTTTTGAACCATCAGATTCAAGTGCAATTTTTCGTAGTCTTGAACATTTAGGAACGGTAATTTGTTAGTCCATTGAAAATCTTGAGTATAAATAAAGATGGTTTTAATTCTAGTTCCACCCAAGTATTTTCTGGATTGATAATAGTTTTAATTCAGATCCAGTTATAATATCAACATTGAATGTTTTTTACTTGGGTGCTGAACATCATTGGAGCAATGTCGTTCCTGAACTGAAGATGTTATGCCTTTTCATATTTCGGAAGAGTTCTCTTTTGCAAATTTTCATCCTTCATCTTGTATTTTTAATTTCTTAATTGCAAGCTTAAATTTGAAGGTTATTGTTGTCTTTTATTTAATTGTTGGCTTGATTTTCAGTTTATCTTTCAAACTATTAACTTTTTTTTCGTCAATTTTGGTCTTCATGAAAAAACTCGAATTTGTTTTCATTGAAGATGAGTCATGGTTTTCTGACATTAGTTATTCTCAGCTTTTTTATGAAGTGAGGAACCATGCTATAGAACTTCAATTCTCGTAGGGACTCTGTTTCATTCCCCATCTATGTAGTGGAACAATATTGAGAGTAAATGCAATAATAATTGGCCTCTGTTGGCCCCATATCTCATTGTACGGTTCGCTTTATTGAAGCATTGTTTTATTACATGTCTATATTTAAGCTCATTATTGGTTTTTAGCTTACTTCTATTACATAGTTGGCAAAGTTATATTCAGCTTCTGATCTTCAAGTAGTACATATCTTCATCCTGGTCTGTTGTGTACAGTTTCCTTATAATTTACACCACTATGCAGTTTTCTTCTTTTATTTGTATGTATTATCCTTCTGAGAAACTACGTTGTGTAGTTCCACTTATAGTCATCTTCAATCATTCAGGAGCAGTTTTGCAATGATTGTATATTGTGAACAAGAAGAGAACATTGGTGTTTAGCATCCTCCAGTGAAATTGATATTTGAGAGCCTGATAGTTCACCACTAAAGTGATCTTTATTTTTAACTGTTGCTTATCTTGAGCACAAATTTTTGTACTCATATGCTGAGTCTAACTTTTGGAAGCAGGCCCTTGCTAACTTCTGTAGGTTAAGTGCCCAAAATTTTGTCTCTAATGTAACGTTGCTTGTTCATTATAAGATTTAGTTGCATCTACCATCATATTGAGCGTGACTTAGCAGATGACATATACCTTTGGGTTTTGGTTCAATCTCCTTTTTTTATGCATTTTGCAACTGTCCCACTGGCTGCATATTGTTTGGTTAAAGACAATTGAATAGTTTTTTGTCCATAGGCCATAGAAAGAACAAGAGCTCGCTTGAGAGAAATGGAAGGCCAACAAATTGAGAGTCCTATACCCCAGGACCAGGCTGTTCTTGATCCATCTGTACCTATATCAGGTGCTCCACTTGAGCACGATTTTTCTATGATTTCCCCAAATCCAACAATTGGAATCAGGCATTGTACACCATCTGTTGGTAGAGTGCCCAAGATATTGCTTGATGTCACCAATCAGAATGCAGGAGAATCAGATTTTCTCACACCCCAGAAGAAGTTGCTGAATTCCATTGACACAGTTGAGAAAGTTGTGATGGAGGAGCTGCGTAAATTGAAGAGGACTCCCACTGCTAAGAAGGCAGAGAGGGAAAAAAGAGTCCGCACTTTGATGTCAATGCGCTAATCCCTGTATATTTTGTTCTGATTTCTTCATCAACCATGGTTGATAGCATATAGATTAAGGATTTTGGAGGAAAGGAGAATGGACGACTGACCTGCATGGTAAGTTTGATCATCTTCTGATGATCAGTTGGGCTCTTGTTTGTTTCGAAAGATAGTGCCATTTTTCTTTTTCTGCATCTTCTTCACATGTTAACTTCTAGCTGAAGATCTTACCTGAGGATCACTAGGCGATTTTGCTCATAATGTCATCTGTTGAAGGTTTTGATGTAGGATTACTGGATACTTTTGTTTCCTGTTCCTTTCATTTACCCAAGTTCTTGATGTGGGATTATAGGTATGGTATTGAACTGATGTACATAAATGGCCAGATTGC
>CM042196.1:3022305-3055035 GCA_023539305.1 Ilex asprella
TTTTTTTTTCTTATTTGAATTAATTATGTTAAAAATCCTCAAAATATAAAGTTATTTTATTTTGGTTCTTAATATTTTAATTATATCATTTTAGTCCCTTAAAATATTGAATATATTTTTATGTCATCCTTTAAGCAGATAATATCTAAATTACTAATAATTTTTTATCATCAACTTGTTATGTGATAATTAAATATAAACACAAAATAATTTGAGTAACTCTTGACTAAAATTTGGGTAATTATTGACCAAAAATATATAATGTGTGTAGTTTTTGATCAAAATTTGGATAGCTCATGGTCAAAACAGTGTAATTTGAGTAGCTCTTTAACCAAATTTTGAGTAAAAGTTTGATTAAGATTTATCAAAATTATTTTTTTACTCATATTTAAGTATTACTTGTTAAATTTATAATAAAAAATTATTAACATTTTGAATGCTGTTTGCTTCGGAGACCACATAAAAATATATTTAATAATTAAAAGACTAAGCTGTTTGCTTCCGAGACCACATAAAAATATATTTAATAATTAAAAGACTAAAATGATATAATTAGAAAATAAGAGATTAAAATAAAACAAACTCTATACTTTAAGGACATTTAATGTAATTATCGCCATTAGACCAACCGACACCATTTCCAAATGAGCCATGATTCCGTTTCAAAAAAAAAAAAGAATAAGCCATGATAAAGTATAGGACAATATCCAGCCTCTATGCCATTAAGAGGGACCCAAAGTGCACGGGAAAATCCCATCGTTTAAACCAAAAAGATTTCAACGAGGCCATCTTGAGGCAATTTAAGGTCTAAAACTATAATTTTTATTTTTAAACGAGGGTTTTTTCCCCCTACTTTTCCTGTTGATGTATACATTTTATCTCAAATTATTCTTCAACCTCGAGGTAATTTAAGGTTTAAAACGACAATTTCAAATAAGTTTTTTTGTTCCTTCTACATTTGCTGTTGTTGTATACTTTTTATTTCAAATTATTTGTCTCGGTTTTTGAAATGCTTAACTACTTATTAAGTTTTTTTGTTTTAATTTTGTTTACATATATATAGTTATTTCGGTGTTTCTAATTCACTTTATTTTTCTCGTGACAAGTCTTAATTTTGAAAAATAAATTGTCCAAAAATAATTTTTAAATGTATTATCAATAATATTTTGTAAGAAATACATGTCTTTGAAAAAAAATAATTTTTAATATGATCTAATATTACTATTGGAGTATTTTTTTTATTGTGTACATTATTCCATTGTGATTTCAAACTATGCAATAACCCCTTTATGTTATTAGGCTAAAATGAACTACTAAGTACTAACACCGTTGACAACAGTAGCCAAAAAACATTTTTACCCTCTCGATGTTATGTCTTCTTCTTCTTCACTTTAACCATTGGAACACCACCACATTATCGTCGGCAGCTACCACAACCACTACCCATTTTGCAGTGGGCCAGAGCCCGAAAATGTTTATGGGGAGGCAACCTTAATTATACAAATACTAAAACTCTAAATGTTAGTATTGTTTTCACAAAAGTACGATTTCTTAAAAAAATGTCAATTAATGATACGACCCATATTTTTAAGCGATATAAAAAAGCTATCAATAAAAACAAAAAACTCATTATATGAATAATTTTCAATTGTATTTTCTATTATGAAATTTATTCTTAGATAATTTAAAAGTTAATTTATTTAGTCAAACGCAAACTTCGTATCTATTATTTAACCCTAGTCACTCAAAAGATTTTAGAAAAATTGACCAATTTCTATCGTAAATAATTTAGATAATTTAGAAAAATTAAATATACAATAAAATTATTAATTTGTATTTAAGTGGTTCAATTTCAAACATTCGTCAAAAAATCCTGACGGTTTTGGACAGGCACCAACTGCGTGGTTCCTAATTTTGTGTTTATTTATTTTTTAAAATTCATAATTTGTGTCTATTTGGTCCCACATGATTAATGCGTAACTAGGAACGTTGACAATATTTTGATAGATGTTTGGATTAGACCATATAAATATAAATTATAAGCTTTAAGGACTAAATAGACATAATTTGAAGATTGGAGACTAAATATCCCCCCGTCAAGGCAATACATTGCAGACTTGATTCTCCGAGGCACAACAAGACAGAGAAGAAGAAAAAAGGAAAAAATAATTCTTTTTTTTGGTAACTAATTTTTTTTTTTGATCCCAAACATTAGAGACAAAATCGATTGTCTTGTTGGGGCAAGTTTTTTTTTTTTCTGGATAAATTTAAATATTTGATATAATTTGTTTATTTAATGATGTGATTTTATTGTAACTGTTGAATTAACTTTAAGTTTTAATGTTTGATGAGGATCATAGTTATTGACCAAAAAAAAAAAAAAGATAAGGCTCATAGTTAAATATTGGGTGTTAATATGTCATCATTGTCACGTGATGTCACAAACCAATTATAAAACAATAAATAGAATTGGTGAACCCTATTATTCCAACTTTAGACATAATTATTGATAGTTAGTAAAACAATGGAGCCTACTAAGTCTACGTGGTATTTTATTAGTGGTTGGTGCCACCACATCATCAATGTCATGTGGTATCACCGTTACATCTATTTTTTTTCCAATTCAAGGGGCTATAGTGAATTAAATTAACAAATTAGATCAATAAATTAAGTCCAAATTATATTAGAGTAATGCTATTAAGATCTAATTTACTAACTTAAATTGTTGACCTAATTTTACTATGACATTTGGATTGACTACGAGTCCCATCAAACATTAGAATTTTGTGTTGATTCAATGAAATTACATTATTAAATCATCAAATTAGGTCAATTTTTTAGGTTCAAATACTATTACTCCATACATAATCTCCGCTTACTTCTACAATAATAATAATCCCCTATAAGTCATGGATTTTTTGTTGTTGTTACAGGGTGTTCGGACTTACGTTAACTTTCTTTCTAATTTAGTGGTTGACCATTGTGGCTTGAGTTGGGTTAGACCACGTCCCTACAAGGGTGGCTAGCCCTTAGAGATAATGAGAATTTTTTTTGTTGTTGTTACAAAGTGTTCAAACTTGCATTGACTTTCTTTAGAACTTAGCGACTGACCACTGTGACTTGAGTTTGGTTAGATCATGTCCCTACAAAGGTAGTTAGCGCTTATGAAGTGTGAGAAAGAATTGAACTTGATATCTCTAAATTAGCAAAAGACAGGCCTAACCACTTGACCAGCCCACAAGCAAATGATTTCTCTGGTTGTGCCCTATAAATGTACATATCACTTGGTAAGTTCAACACTTCAAACATAGCAACATGGCCATTGCTCTATGCACAGATCAGTCTTACCTCCTCTTCTTCATTTGTTTAATTTCTGGTCTTCTGCTTCAGTCCTTCATAAAGAAACGCCTAAAAGGTCACAAAACTGTCCAACTCCCTCCAAGCCCACTGGCACTACCAATCATTGGCCATTTACACTTGCTAGGTTCCACCTTACACCAGTCATTCCGAACCTTAGCTTTCCGGTATGGCCCTCTCATGTTGATTCGTGCTGGCACGACAACTTCCTATGTTGTTTCTAACGCCATTGAAGCCAAAGAAGTCTTCAAAACACATGACATCGATTTTGCATCAAGGCCAGAATTCGGGTCCTCAGACTATAACATTTACAAAGATACCTTATTTTCCACTTTAGGGTATGGAAAATATTGGATTTTCATGAAGAAAGTATGCATGATGGAGCTTCTCTCTGCTGCATCTATCAATCGTTTCTCTGATATTCGGAGGCAGGAGATGGTGAAGCTTTTGGAACTTCTTTTGAAGCGATCGGCTGAGGGAGAGCCATGTGATGTTGGTGTTGAGTTAATGAGGATGACAAACAATATGATATGTAGGATGACAATAAGCACTAGGTGCTCAGGAAATGCCAATGAAGGTACAGAGATAAGGGAAATAGCAAAGGGGATTACATTGCTTTCAGGGCAGTTGAGTTTAGGTGAAGTGTTTGGTCCTTTGAAGAAGTATGATTTGTTTGGGGCTGGTAAAAAGGTCAAAGCTTTGTTGATCAGATATGATCAGTTGTTGGATAGGATCATAATGGAGCATGAGAAGAAGAGGCACAGCCAGGACAGCAAGAAGAAGGATATGATGGATATTCTCTTGGAGATTTCAGATGGTGCTCAAGCAGCTGATGTGAAGCTAACTAGAAACGGTATCAAGGGATTTTTCCTGGTTAGCCCCTCTCTCTCTTTCTCACACACACATATTACACAACAACAACAACAACCACCTCAACAACAAGAACGGCCACCACCACCACAACAACAAATGCAATAGTTGGAGGGTTTGGAAGGTTTTTTTTTAATTGATGTTGACAACATAGCTCTCAAAATTACAAGAACAATAATAGGAGGTTTTTCTCATTGCCTGGTAAATGTCGAAGTATATAAATACTTATATTATTCTCTACTAGCTTAAGCTTTTAGTGTAATTGATGGCTTATCGTGTTATTAGATTATGTGTTCAAATCTCACCACCACTAGATCATAATACTTGCACTCGTGTTTGGCCAAAACCTAGCCGAACGTGAGCGATTGAGTTAAAATAAACATGTTGGTTTAACAGGATCTCTTCTTAGGAGGCACTGACACCACGAGTGTAGCTTTGTAATGGGCACTAGCAGAGCTCCTTAACCATCCAGATGCATTCAAGAAGCTTACAGATGAGATTGACACAGTCGTGGGAACAAGCAGGCTAGTCGAAGAATCGGACGTTCCAAATCTTCCTTACTTGCAAGCAGTTGTCAAAGAGACTCTCCGAATGCACCCTTCACTGCCGTTGGTGTTCCGAAAATGCAGAGAAGAATGCAAGATCGATGGTTACTTGATACCCAAAAATTCCAGGCTTGTTGTCAACCTCTACGCCATCAATAGAGACCCGAATGTATGGGAAGATCCAAACGAGTTTGTTCCTGACAGGTTTCTGATCAGTTCCATGGAGAAATATGCAATTCAGCATCATGATCCGGAGGATGTGAAGGGGCAGAGATTTGATTATGTGCCATTTGGAGGTGGAAGGAGAGGCTGCCCTGGTTCCGGATTGGCGGCGGCTGTGATGCATGTTGTGCGGACAGATTTACGCACAATAGAAATGAGAACAGATCTCTCCCTTGGTAAACACAAATCAGTCGAGGGTATGGTAGTTTGCACCACCTGGGATAGGTTGAGAGGACCAAAGGGGGCCTAAAGAGTGGCGGTGTATTGTACTTAGATCGCCTGACCGGTCCTGGAAGGATGCTAAGGATACCTGAGCCACAGAAAAGAGGATTAGAAGGGTGCCGGAGTGTTTTCCGGCATATCCCCTCCGACGATCAAGTCAGTATGTGAGAGAGGAAGAAGAAGACACTATCTGGCTGTAGTGGGGAGGTTTTGTGTACCTTTGTTGCATGTTTTTGTGTGGTATTTATACCTCTGAATGCTCATCATTGCTAGTGATCTGATTAGTAGGTATTGTCAGGATTGGAGCAGTATGCCCATTGTTCATCGTAGGGAATCACCAGATATTGATTGCTCGGTCTGCCGAGGACTCAATAGTCCCTACTCGGCGCTATACCTCATAAATGCCCTGAGGAGGAACATTTAATCCTCCTCCCTCGGTACTGGGGTATTAAATGTCCTGGTGAAGAAGCATTTAAGGCTATTACTCCTCGGCCCCCAAAGCCCATCACGGGGTCCCATCACAAGAGGGATTTATTAAATGTTTGCTTGTGTCAGCATCGTTTTAGCAGACTCTACAATCTTCATCATCACCATTTCTGACACTTGATGCCGCGTGTTAACCTCTCATAGGTTTTCTGTCTCATCCTTCTGACTCACCTGACTCGTTTGAGCAAAACCTACTCATAATGACTAGATTGTCAAATCCTCCAGACGACAATTGTCTTAAGGAGTCAGAAGGCACAGACTGTCTTCCTCGGGGCCGATGGTCATACCTTGACCTCAATGGGGTAAACGGATACCAAGGGACACGCGTCTGACTCCTAGGACTAGAGATGCCCTGCCTCCGAGGTGTTGACGCCAAGGGACACGTGTCATGATCCCCGATGTCACAATAAAGAATGCCGAGGACACGTGTCATAATCCCTGAGGTTTTAGTAAATAGTCCCATCACATGTGACGCTGGCGGCGGCGGTGCAGTGCTTCCACTGGAAACTCAAGGGTGGTGATAAGGTTGACATGGAAGAAGGGGGCAGGGTTCTCGGCAGCCTTGGCTCATCCCCTAGTGTGTTATCCGTGCGTGTTAATCCTTCGATAATTACAACTTAAGTTATCATAAGATAAAGACAAAGTTACGACTTAATCTGATAATATTATCACTAAAACGGATTGTTCGGAGTCGATCTTGATATATTTGGATCGATCCAACATCTTTTTAATCGTTATTAGAGTATGATTAGATCCGTAAATAGTTGTAATTGTCGGTAAATCCAAGTGTAGATCTCAAATTGGTTTGGGTGATTCGAGTGTTGTGGGAATGCTCAGTTTGATTTCCCTTAATGGGGTTCTTATATGTACTAAAAGATGAACTACAAACTACGTAATGAGCATAGTTATTAAACCTAACCCTGACATAAACACGACAAAGGGAATAGGTTAATGGATTAATGGTTCATCCGTTGAATCAATTATTGGACTGATAACTCAATAAAAAATAAAAAAATATAAATAATAAGAGTAATACTATGAGTAATGCTACAAGTTTTAATGTTTAATCAGTCATATAATCAATTCAAATGTTATAGTAAATCAGGTCAGCAAATAAAGTCAAATTTTTATATTCAAATAACATTGCTCAAATAATAATAGTTATGCTAAAAAATTACAAAAATTATATGCTTTTTGTTAAGTGCATCAAATAAAACACATAAAGAAAGTCATAGATGTCCACAATAAATCCAACTTTCAACACAATTTATCAAAGTTAATTAGAGAAAATAAATAACTCAATCAAACATGTAGTTTCCTGATATTGGATTATCATCTAAGCCATAGAAGTTAGATAAATCTATTAGCTTCAACAATAAGTTAGTAGTATGCCTCCAAATTTAAAATTTTCTCAATGGTATAATCAAAGATATACTCTAATGACAAAAAATCGTCATATTTGATACAAATATCAAGCCTTAAAATTTTATATAAAATGACATATCATAAATGTGAACATATATATTATAGCAAAAATATGGTGTTAACAATAAGTATGATAATTCAAAAGATTTATTATTCATCAAATAGATGTATCTCAACTAAAATGAGTAGTAAATATCACATATAAAATTAAATCAATGAATGTTAATTTGTTAGCGTGATTACCTTTCATATTCAATTTTTAGTTTTGTTGAGGATGAATACGTAATTTATGTGATAAAAATTTAGTTACCTATTTATGTACCTGTTGTTCAGTTATATGTGTTTTGATGGTTTGAAAACTACTTCGATTTTTTAGGAGATGGAATGAATTGTGATTGTGAAGTGTCCATTTGATTCAATCACTTTTGCTTTTGCTCTCAACGATTGTAGTATGTATGAGGATTTTTGTAAAAAATAACTTTTAAATTTGAAGATTTTTTTTGAATTTTTTTTAGGGAGAGGGGAGGGGAGGGGAAGGAAGACTTGAACCTTTGACCTTTAGAAAACAAAATATTTACAAAGACAAGGACTATTATTAGATCAAATGCCCATGATATTTGAAGATTTGAAGGGCTCTATTTTTAGCGTAAGGTACAATATATATATGATAACCGGAGATGTTTGGTTGAATTTGATAACGCGATGACATTGTAAATATATCTTAATGTGCTTGCGAATGACTCGTTAATTAATACGTTAGTCAAGAATGCCCGTTAATGAATACGTTAATCAAGAATTCATTATGATGAATACGTTAAATAAGAATGCCCGTTAATGAATACGTTAATCAAGAATGCATTATGATGTATTTAAGGAGAATGCATACGTTAATCAAGAATGCATTATGATGAATGGGTAATGCTTTGTATCCCAAATTTATATCCCAAAAGTGTATCCCAAATTAATAGGAACCATTGGATGCGTGGGTCCCAATGAAAAAAGTTGGTAGGACCCACTCATCCAATGGTTCCCATTGATTTGGGATGCAAATTTGGGATACAAATTTGGGATATGTAGCATTGCTCTGAATAAATACGTTAATCAAGAATGCCCGTTAATGAATACGTTAATGAATATGTTAATCAAGAATGCCCGTTAATGAATACGTTAATCAAGAATGCCATCTTTTTTTAGTATACATGTTTAATGTATTTAAGGAGAAGAAAATACATTATGATGACGTAGTATTTTAGAATAGGTATTTCAATTACGTGATGACATTGTCGTTATTTTTATAATTTTAAAGGACGTTAATTATATTCATTACTTTGACTTTGAACAATGCTATTGAGACCTAATTCACTGTAACCTTCTGATTCACTGTAGATCCTATCAAATATTAAAACTTGGTGTTGGTCCAATGATTGCTATGAAATCACATCATTATGTCAACAAATTAGATTAAATTTTTAAGTTAAAAAAATATTACTCCTTTGACTTTTGAATAAGGCCTAATCCAAAAATAAATTGACAAATAAATTTTTTAGAATCGTATTAGGCCTACTTGCCGGGCTCCAAATAACTCTCCATTATCCTGACAAAAAAAAAATTAACTCTCCATTATAAGTTGCTCAATTCACCTCGGGTGTTGGCCCAACAAGTAACAACTAGGCCATTGAAATGACCGCCAAGCACCATTAACATTTTATGGCCCAAATAGATGTAGGACACGACGAGCAACTAAAGTAGACCGAATTGAGTTTGAATTGAATTTTGGTCGATTTGAATTCAATTTTTGAAAACTTGATCCAATAATTTATTATATTTTTATTTTTTGTAATTTATATTCAAATCCGTTAATAATTTGAAATTCGATCCAAATAACTTAATTTAACTAAATTGTAACAAATTACATCTAAACTTTAACTTTCTTTAAATAATCAATTAATTTCTTTTATATTTTTACAAAAAATATATAAATATTTTGGATTGGATTGGATATAGTTATATTCAAATTTGAATATGTGAAATATAAGATATTAGATTTAGATTTGGGTTTAAATAATCGATAAAAAATATTAATTCATAGTTGGTAATTGAATTTAAATCGAATTCCGATCTATTGACAGACCTATACACAAGACTACAAGAGAAAATGTCAATCTTCAGATAAGGATAAACTAACAGATAAGGAAAAAACCTGATCCTAATCATGCTAAGATCAATTGAAAGGTCGCTTGAAATTTTGCATCAACAAATATATACACGATACAAACATAAAACGATACAATCTAAAATGATACAATCAGAATCTTATAAGAGAATATTCGTTGAAAACCCAAGACAAAATCGACCAACTCCCAATAAGTTTGAAAGATTCTTTAAAATTTTGAGTTGATTCACAACAACTTTTGCAATTGTATAGAGTTGGTCACATGAAGAATTCATTACTCTTACCTTAAATATTTGTCCAAAGAGTGGATACCGAAACCTAAATCCTCCATTTGTCCGGCGGGAAGATGATATTCTTGGTCAGCTTGGTTCATTCCGGACAATCAGATTCGTGTCAATAGCGTCCGTTTCAGGACCGTTTTATGTGTTTATTCTTGGCCGGGTAAAATTCCTGGTTGGTCTGAACTTTAGCCTCCGGTTTTCATTTGACCCCTGAATTTTTAGTTGTTTCATTTTAGTCCCTCAATTATCATTTTTGTTACAATTAAGCCCTTTCATACATTTTCACCATTTGATCAGCGCTGAAATGGATCAAATTGGTTTAGTTTCCGGTTGATCTAACGGTGAAAATTGATAAAATGACTTGATACTTACCCTTCTTAACCGATTTGTAAATCATTTCTTTGATCTGGTCTCGAGTTTGCCAGGAAGACCACAGCACTGGTGTCAAAGGCTCAAACGTGGAATACAAGAAGTTTTGAAAACAACAGGCATACACAAACAAGTCTTTAAACTACATTTTACAAACAAATTAAGACAAAGAAGAATACTAAAAGCGTCTTTGCTGTCGGTATATGTATTGGCACTTTGTAAAGAGTTTTGTCAAACTCATCTACTCTACCAGAGGCAATGCGTCACCATAATGAGACCGCGGACATAGCAACAGATTTCATAGAGCAAGTAGACCGTAGCATCTGTCTGTTTTGTGTCAAATTATTTAATTGAGAATTATAAAATAGACGGATGACATGACGAAAATAAGTGGTGGACTATATTGCATCGTTTTAATTCTTCGAAAGAAAAATGTGAGAAAATGAACCATTAAAGAGACAAACTAAAATTTTTTATTTCTGTCGGGGGCAAAAGGGAATTTACCCTTTCTAATATGTGTTTGTTATTCTATAGCCAAACCAAAACCGGAAAAATATTTGGTAATTACAAAGTAAACTAATTTATTAAATAATTTTTTTTTGTTTAACGAATAGGGGATGTTCGGACCAATTTACGCGTACCTCAACTAATCTCTTCCCCAGTCTGGTCAAAGACAAACCATCTGGGTCGATATTAGAATATTCATGAGGGATAAATCTTTTATAGTCTAACCCCAAAAAATTACAAATATTAAAATTCAGACGTTTGAATTTAGAGTTCATCCTTATTATCATTTGATCTACCTTGATATTATCATGACCAAAATAATGGAGCTAGTCTAAGAAGTTATTAACATACAGAGGAGAAAATACTCCATCTAAAACAAATAAAATGTAATATTAAAATAAAATTTCATAAGAGTATTCACATTTAAAACAAATAATGAAAAAAAAAAGAATAAAATTCCATAATTTCATCTTATATAAATAGCACTGCTGAACCAACATTACAGTTACAATTTCTTGAAGTTCCAACAATGGCTGACTTTCAAGGTTATATCATTCTCTTCCTCGTCTGGCTTATTTCCACCATCCTCCTTCGAGTTCTCTTCAAGACTCGCAAGTCTCCCCTTCCTCCAAGCCCAACAGCCTTTCCGATCATCGGTCATCTCCACCTTCTTGCTCCGATACCTCACCAGGCTCTTCACAAACTTTCGAAACGTTTCGGACCCTTAATCCACATCTTCCTCGGCTCTGTCCCTTGTATTGTCGTTTCCTCGCCGGAGATAGCCAAAGAGGTCCTCAAAACCCAAGAATCTTCCTTCTCCAACAGACCTCAAATCGCCGCTGTTGATTACTTAACTTATGGTTCACAAGATTTCTCATTTGCACCCTATGGACCTTACTGGAAGTTCATGAAGAAGCTGTGTATGTCAGAGCTTCTGGGTGGCCGAACACTAGACCTCCTCCATCCGGTTAGGCGCGATGAAATTCAACATTTTATCGAATTACTATCGAAAAAGGCCAGAGCTGGTGAGGAAGTTGATGTTGGAGGAGAGCTTATAAGGGTGACAAACAATGTAATATCAAGAATGTTAATGAGTGAGAGATGTAGTGAGAATGAGGATGAAGCCGGCGAGATTAGGAAGTTGGTTCAAGAGATAGCCGAGCTCACAGGGAAGTTTAATCTGTCTGATTTTATATGGTTCTGTAAGAATCTGGATTTTCAGGGATTCAGAAAGAGGCTCAAGCATGTTCGCGACACCTACGATTCGATGATGGAAAGGGTTATAAGGGAACATCAGGAGGCAAGGAGGAAGAAGAAGGAAAGTGGTGATGGAAGTGATGTGGTTAAGGATCTGCTTGATATTTTACTGGACATTTCAGAAGATGAGAGCACAGAGATCAAATTAACCAAAGAGAACATCAAGGCCTTTGTCCTGGTAATCTAACCCCCCTTTTTTTAAATTTTTTTTTTCACAATTTTTGGTTCTAGTCTGAACTAGACAAGTAAGGGAACCATTTTTTTTAAGAGAATCAAACAGGTTATCAATCTTTCCGCGAAGACCGCATATATCTAACTTTTCAGACCTCATATTTGCAAAAATTTTATGTTCTAAACTTGAATTGTCATTATCGACATAAGTTGATCAATGATTAACCAAGTTGCTAACTAACATCTCCTATTTCAAAGAGGAAAATTGATTGATCATGGAGAAGTAAACTTTTTTCTCTTTGTTATAAGAAATTCAGATTAGATTTTTGAAGCAGACAAGAGTGTAGTTTTGCCGGCCGAAATGGTGGAGTTTTAGGGAATTTTTTTTTATTGAAATTTTCAGACAGATTTCATATTGCTTCAATGCCGTCGTTTAGAATTATTTATGTTGTTCATTGCTTCAACGTCTACATAATTCATATGTATATTATTTTTCTATTTACCTAGAAAATTATGGGATTCAAGCAACTTGCTCCATTTGCTTACCTCTACATGTTGAAGACTTTTTGCTGGTACTCTTACCAATAGACTTCTATGAAGGAATAGATTAAGGAAAATGCTAAATAGATTAATATTTTTCAACGAGTTGAAGCCTTTATGATCTGCTAATAGCTATCCAGTAAATTGGAAGAATTTTTTTTTTTTTTTGGTTATTTAAAGGGTAAAGTATAGATTATCAGTATGTGGTTCGATTTCGTAATTAGCTCATTACCCTTGTACATGTAATAGTATTTATTTTTTGCTCTCTAAAAACCTCAATCTCTTTTTATATTTTCCCTTTCTATGCAGTAAGAATATTTTTAAATTTGAAAGGTTTTTTTTTAAGAAATGTTTAAAAAATAAAAATAAAAGCTATTACTATAGTTTTATACCACTTTTTTATTTTATTAGCTATTGCACTTTAGTCTTAGATTACGAGTAAATATTCAATATAACGGTGATACTATATCATCACATCACATAGTATCATCATTTAATGAGAAAAAAATCAAACAAACAACGTTTACCACTTTGATCAAAAGAAAAAAAAAAAAAACAACGTATACCACACTTCTATATGCATATGTGAAATTCATTTCTCCACTTGTTGCCTTTTTATTAGACGATTTAGTTGGGAGTTGGAAGCCAAAATTGATCACCAAAAGACTCAAAAACAGAGAATAAAATTTTGCTACACATTCATACTAATATCACTCAAGAAACACTTTTATATTTTATCAAAATGATCACAATATCAAGGAATACAAAAGGGTAGAACAATCTGATTTTTCAGCAAGAAAAAAACTCACAAAATAAGCTATAAACTAGAGCTTCTGCTCTTGAACAGGCTGTTGATTTTTTTGGCAGCAAACACACTGTTTTTCACTCTCTTTCTCTCTGTTTTTTTTGCAGATTCACTCTCTATTTTGGGCAGTAACTTCAGCCCCTTTTATGCTAATTTTTTCTAGTCAAAAGCACCCTAAATTTGGCCACTTTATGGCTGGCTGTCCCAAGGAAAAATCTGTTCAACTTTCCATGCAACAAGACTCCCAAGAACATAAATAGACCTCCCAAAAATAGCTTGGACAATTCTAGAGACTATCTCTTCAAATACCATGACTTATCATAAACCAAAAAATACAAAAACTACCCTTTAAGAATTGAGTTTATAAAAACTAACAGATTTAACTATGTGATCGTGATGATATGATATAACCGTGACACTCAATATTTTCTCATAGATTACATAAGGTTATGAGTAGATTTCAAGAAAAAGTAAAGTGTCACTGGTTCAAACTTAGTGCTAGTAAGACATAATTTATCTGTATTTAAATCAATTCTAGATATCCAAGCCTTCGATTTTTTTCAACTTTACAGGACATATTTATAGCTGGTACAGACACATCTGCCATTACAACAGAATGGGCACTAGCAGAGCTAATCAACCATCCAGATATAATGGACAAAGCACAAAAAGAGATTGATTCTGTGGTCGGAAAGAACAGACTAGTAGAAGAATCAGACATTCCAAACCTCCCCTACCTTCAAGCCATTGTTAAGGAAACTTTAAGACTTCACCCCACAGGTCCACTAATTGTTAGGGAGTCAAGTGAAGACTGCACCGTCGGGGGTTACCGAATTCAGGCAAAGACTCGACTTTTCGTTAACGTGTGGGCTATCGGCCGAGACCCAAACTACTGGAAAAACCCTCTTGAGTTTCAACCAGAGAGGTTTTTTAATGGAGAAAGAGATAGAAAGAGTCAGTTGGATGTGAGGGGACAACATTTTCATCTGTTGCCGTTCGGGAGCGGACGAAGAGGGTGTCCTGGAACTTCACTAGCACTACAAGTGGTTCAAGCAAGCCTTGCTGCTATGCTACAGTGCTTTGAATGGAAGGTTAGTGGTGGAGGGAATGGCACTGTGGACATGGAGGAGGGAACTGGACTCACTCTTCCAAGGGCTCATCCATTGGTTTGTTTTCCAGTGGTTAGGCTCAATTCATTTATTTTGAAATAGCCTTATGGAGGATCAAATATATTGAATGAAGAAGCTTCATTGATTCATTACATTCGAAGTGTCATTAGAAAGACAACACTATAATGGAAAAAGAAGTGCAAGAAAGGTTTTATGTATTTGTGTGACACATATGGTGTAATATTATACGACTTATTGGCAGCCAAATTTGTTTTAAAAATTTCACTAGTTTTTTTTTTCTATTATATATTAATTGATAAAAGTTTGAGGGTATATAATGTTTTGAATTACTGAAGTTTTTATATGATATCCTAAATATTTGTTCAAGTTTAGTAGCAAGTAGATTAATCTCCAGAGCTAAAAACATATTACTATTAACCTACCAGATTTAGAGCTAGTCAAGAGAGCATGTCATAGTTTTTCTAAATAATATAGCAAACTACAATAAGTGACTTCAAAATTCATTGATGAAAACATAGAGAACATTTTAGTAATCAAAAGAGAAGATGAGTTTGAGGACAGATTTCAAGACAAACTTCTTTAATTGACATATGCATGCAGTGGTAGCCATTCATCTTTCTGGTGTACAACTTTGGAGGCGTAAGTACAAGAAAAGAAGGGACTACTCATAAAACAACCCTCAACCCTGTTTTAAACTCCAAGGCCTTAAACGTGGTCGACTAGGGTTAGTTCAATGTTTCCACACAAATATTTCCTTATTAGGTACATCAACCAAATATTCAAAATGGTGGTATTAGAATAGCCGTGATTCAATGTTGATCATGTGTAGGTATCACTATCAAATGCATACATATTACTTTCAGTAGTAACTATGTTATCTTTTGGATGTGTGTGAATCCACAATTGATTCATAGTAACACCAAATATAGCTCAGAATGAATTACAAGTTTTAGTCCTTTGGTTAAATGATCACATATAAAATTTATTTTCATTAAATAGATGTATCTCAACCATAATGAGTAGCAAAGATCACATATAAAATTAAATCAATACAAAAATTCATAAAACATAAATAAACTCTCATTAACCAAGTAAATCAAAAGACCCTAAAATGTATATGTTTTCAACATGTTTCTTAAAAGTTACAAGTTTTAGTCCTTTGGTTAAATGATCAACAAACATTAATTTAGTATCAATATGTTGAATAACAATGTCATATTTCTTCACAAAATTCCTGACAGAAAGATATTTAATTTTCATATGCTTAGACCCACTAAAATTTTTGTTATTTTTTGAGAGAAACACAGTTGCACTATTATCACAATAAATTGTTAGTGATCTAGAGATGAAATCAACGATCATAAGTCATAAAATAAAGTTCTTTAGTCATATAACTTGTGTTGCAGTTCTATAACAAACTATAAATTCAGCTAACATGAAAAATATCGTGAAATGAATTTTAAATCATTCGGAAAACCTGCAAAATCTGAATCTGAGTAACTAATCATCTCAAGACTATCAATCCTTCTATAAATAAACATGAAATTCTTTGTCATTTGCAAGTATCTCATAACTTTCTTAGCTTTCACTCAGCGAGCTCAGGTTGTATCATATAACCTTCATCATTGAGCTCACCATTCAGAAAAGTTGTCTTCACATCCATCTGGTAAAATTTTAGATCAAAATGAGCCACCAATATCATGATGATTCTAAAAAAATCCTTAGTAGAGAAAGGTGAGAAAAAATCATTAAAATAATACAAAATGAATGATAAATAATATTTAAAGGAAATAATTAAAAATAAAAAAATGTTTTAGAATGTATATTAAAAAAATGAGTAACTAAAATAAAAAATATTAATTTTTGAGTAGTTAAACTAATTTTTTTTTAGAGATTCTTGCCCAATTCACCTCTGGTGGCCCAACAACTAGGCCGATGACATGACCGCCTAGTACCATTAATATTTTATGGCCCAAATAGATGTAGGCCGGCAAAGAGCCACACAAGAAGGCTTATCAATGGATTAAGTTTGAATGGAATTTTGGTTATTTAATAATTCGACGAATTTTTATTTTTCATAATTCATATTTAAATCTTTTAATAATTTGAAATTCGACCTGAATAACTTAATTGTACTAAATTGTAATAAATTATATCTAAATTTTAACTAAATTTCTAGAAATAATCACTTAATTTTCTTTATATTTGCACAAAAAAATATAAATAATTTGGATCGGATTGAATATATTTATTTCCAAATCCGAATTTGTAAAATATAAGATATCAGATTTAGATTTAAGTTTAGATAATCTATAAAAAATATTAATTCATATTCGATTAATCGGATTTAGATTCGATTCCGATTTATTGACAGACTTACCCACAAGAGATAAAGTCAATTCTTTAGATAAAGATAAACTAACGGATAACGAAAGAACCAGATCTTAATCATGCTAAGATCAACTGAAAGGTCAACTGAAATTTTGCATCAACATATGTATACATGACACAAACTTAAAACGACACAATCTAAAATGATACAATCTGAATCTAATCCGAGAATATTCGTTTAAAACCCCAAGACAAAATCGACCAACTCTCAGTAAGTTTGAAAGATTCTTTAAATTTTTGAGTTGATTCACAATAACTTTTGTAATTGTATAGAGTTCGTCCCATGAAGAATTCATTACTGTTACCTTAAATATTTGTCCAAAGAGTGGATACCGAAACCTAAATCCTCCATTTGTCCGGCCGGGAGATGATATTCTTGGTCAGATTGGTTCATTCCGGACAATCAGATTCTTGTCAATAGGGTCTTATTCATGACCGTTTTATGTGTTTATTCTTGGCCGGTTAAAATTCATAGTTGGTCTGAATTTTAGCCTCTAGTTTTAATTTGATCCTTGAACTTTTAATTGTCTCATTTTAGTCCCTTAATTATCAATTTTGTTACAATTAAGGCCTTTTATTCATTTTCACCATTTGATTAGTGCTGAAATGGATCAAATTGGTTTAGTTTCCGATTGATCTAACGGTGAAAATTGATAAAATAACTTAATTGAGACGAAATTAATAATTGAATACTATAATAAAACAATTAAAATCAAAAATAAAGTTTAAGAACTAATTGTGATATTTACCCTTTTTAACCGTATTGTAAAAATATCTTTGATCTGGTCTCGAGGTTGCCAAGAAGACCACATCACTTGTGTCAAAGGCTCAAACGTGGAATACAAGAGGTTTTGAAAAACAACAGGCATACACAAACAAGTCCTTAAAATACATATTACAAACAAATTAAGACAAAGAGGAATACTAAAAGCGTCTTTGCCGTCGGTATATGTATTGGCACTTTGTTGAGAGTTCTGTCTAGCTTTTGACATACTTTGCCGGGAGTAATGAGTCGCCATAATTAGGGGTGATAATTTTTGACACGACACGATAACTTGACACGAACACGACACGGATAAATGGGTTTTGGGTTGACTAATTTTTTGTGTCAACCCGTATATGACACGACCCGCCAACACGAAGTGTTAATGGGTCGTGTTCGAGTTCAACCCGTTTAACCCAAATTAACCCATGTATTTAATCGGGTTGACACGAACCCGACCTGTTTTGACCCGAATTGACCCACCTCTTAGAGGATTTGAAAGATGCTTGTAATATTGCTTTGGGATATTAGTAAAGTTTTTTGAAAATTTGTAATATTATGGAGATTTGTATTTGTTTTGGGATATTTGTGATGTTTTTAATGCCTTTGTTTTATGTAGATTGGTATTTGGGATATTTGTAAAATGTCTAAATTTTTTCTTTTTTGGTTAGGTCATGTCGGGTTGGGTCATGTCGGTTGGGTCGTGTTAGGTAGGTTGGGTCGTGTTTATCCAAACACGACCTGTGTAAATCTCGGGTTACAGGTCGTGTCGGGTTAGTCGTGTTTCAAGTCAGGTCGTGTTCGTGTCCAAATGACCTAACCCGTTTAGTTCGCAGGTCGTGTTTGGATTGATGTGTTTTTAACTCGAACCCGACTTGACACGACCCGAACACAATACGACACGATTGCCACCCCTAGTCATAATGCGACGGCAGACATAGCAACAGATTTCACAGAACAGGTAGACTGTTTTGCTTCTAAGTCATAGCGGAAGACGAAGAGACATTAATAGGGAAAGAGTAATGTAGGTATAATGAAAAAGAGTAATGGTATATATATCAAATCAATAAAGATGGTTGGATTAGAGAGTTCCAATTAAAAAAATTGGTGGAACTCACTCATTTAATGATTTTCGTTAATTTGGGATGTTCATTTAGGATATATAACATTGCTCTAATGAAAAACGGCCAAATCTCTTATTTTTGTAAAATTTTTAGAATATCTATAATTTATTTTATGTTTGTCGGGTCTATTATTCGTCAACTTTCTTTGAATTTAGACGTCTAAAAGGTTTTAGTTTTCTAGAGCAACTCAAAATTTTCAATGTTTGGTAGTTTTTAATTAATTAGGATTCTTGTGTGTAACAACAAACAGTTTTTTTTTTTTTGTGTTCAACAGTCAAAGGTAAACCATCTACGCTGAGATTAGTGTACTTATGAGATATATATTCCTCATGGTCTGACTCAAAAAAGTGGTCAAAATTCAAATTTGAATTAGGTTACAACTCGTCCTATCAATTGAACTACCCATTCGAATTGCTTCTAATTATTTTTCAATAATATTTTAAAGAGTTTTATTCGTATTTTATTTGTGGATTCAAGTTTTCTAATAATTGTTTGTTATTGAGTAAATTATATTTTATCCCCTAAACTATTATCTTTATTTTATTTTATACTCTCAACTATAAATTTTTCATATTACACCTTAAAATATCAATTTATTTTATATCACTTCAATAGATAATTACAAATTTGAAAATCTGTCAAATGAGGGAGGGAAACTCTTGGGAGCTTCCTGTCAAGTGTTTAATACCACTTTATTTTATCTCTTTTGCAACTAAATGGTTGCTGAGAAAAAAAAGAAGGTACATCAAAGAAAGAAAATTTGGAGCTTAGGAAAAACAAAGTTATGGATGAATATTTTTCTTAATTTTTGGCTTACACATGCGTAATAGATAGTTGTTTATTGACAATACAAATCACTCATATGCGCATTTAGAGTGTAATGTGAGAAGTTTAATAATTGAGGATGTAAAATAAAACAAAGGTAATAGTTCAAGGGGGTGAAGTATAATTTACCCTTTGTTATCCTATAGCATAAACTACCATATAGAGATCTAAAGCAAATAAGATGTAAGATTAAAATAAAATATCGTCACATATACTATTCCCATCTAAAAGAATAAAGAAAAAAGAAAAAGAAAAATGATAGTTACAATTTCTTACCCGCTGACAATGATATTTTTTGCTTTATCTTCTTCAATCTAGTCCTCCCCCCACCCCACACAAAAAAACAAAAAAATAGTTGCAATTTCTTGGAGTTCCAACAATGGCCGACTTTCAAGGCTATATCATTCTCTTCCTCGTCTGGCTTATTTCCACCATCCTCCTCCAAGTCCTCTTCAAGACTCGAAAGTCTCCCCTTCCTCCAAGCCCAACAGCCTTTCCGATCATCGGTCACCTCCACCTTCTTGCTCCGATACCTCACCAGGCTCTTCACAAACTCTCGAAACGATTCGGACCCTTAATCCACATCTTCCTCGGCTCTGTCCCTTGTATTGTCGTTTCCTCGCCGGAGATAGCCAAAGAGGTCCTCAAAAACCAAGAATCTTCCTTCTCCAACCGACCCCAAATCGCTGCTGTTGATTACTTATCCTATGGTTCACAAGGTTTCTTATTTGCACCCTATGGACCTTACTGGAAGTTCATGAAGAAGCTGTGTATGTCAGAACTTCTTGGTGGCCGAACACTAGACCTCCTCCATCCGGTTAGGCGGGATGAAATTCAACGTTTTATCGAATTACTATCAAAAAAGGCCAGAGCTGGTGAGGAAGTTAATGTTGGAGGAGAGCTTATGAGGGTGACAAGCAATATAATATCAAGAATGTTAATGAGTGAGAGATGTAGTGAGAATGAGGATGAAGCCGGGGAGATTAGGAAGTTGGTTCAAGAGATATCCGAGCTCACAGGGAAGTTTAATCTGTCTGATTTTATATGTTTCTGTAAAAATTTGGATTTGCAGGGATTCAGAAAGAGGCTCAAGCATGTTCGTGACAGCTACGATTCGATGATGGAAAGGGTCATAAGGGAGCATCAAGAGGCAAGGAGGAAGAAGAAGGAAAGTGATGATGGAAGTGATGTGGTTAAGGATCTGCTTGATATTTTACTTGACATTTCAGGAGATATGAGCTCAGAGATCAAATTAACCAAAGAGAAAATCAAGGCCTTTGTCCTGGTAATCTAACTCCCCTTGTTTTATTTTATTTTATTTTATTTTTTTCACAATTTTTGGTTCTAGACTGAACTAGACAAGTAAAGGAACCATTTTTTTTTTTTAAAGAAAACCAAACGGTTATCAATTTTTCTGCAAAGCCTGCATATATCTAACTTTTTAGACCTTATATTTGCCGAAATTTTATATATTGAACTTTAATTGTCGCTATCGATAGAAGTTGATTAATGATCAACTGAGTTGCTTCAAAGAGGAAAATTGATTGATCATGGAGAAGTAAACTTTTTTTTTCCCTTTGTTTTAAGAAATTCAAATTAGATTTTTGAAGCAGACAAGAATGTAGTTTTGCCGGCTGAAATGGTGGTGTTTTAGGGGAACAAAGAAGATTAATCTTTTTCAACGACTTGAAGCATTTATGATCTAGCATATTCAGTTCCAGCTTGATAATAGCTATCTAGTACATTACCCTTGTACATGTAATAGTATTTATTTCTTGCTCTCTAAAAACCTCAATTTCTTTTTATCTTTTACCTTTCTGTGCAGTAAGAATATTTTTCAGTTTAAATGGTTTTTTTTAACTAAGAAAATAGTTTAAAAATAAAAATTAAAGCTATTACTATAGTTTTATACCGCATTTTTTGCTCATTAGCTATTGCACTTTAGTCCTAAATTACGAGTAAATATTCAAATAAACAAAGTGTGCCACACTTCTGTACATGAGGTAATTATTATGTTACATAGATGTGTAGTTATTTAATTGTGTGAGATTCACTTATCTAATTGTTGATATTGGACGATTACACCATGTGAGTGTGTCGACATGGTGTAACCAAGGCGCTCAATGTTTTCTCATAGATTGCATAAAGTTATGAGTAGATTTTAAAATAATAATAATAATAATAATAAAGTAAAGTGTTACTGGTTAAAACTTAGTGCGGGTAAAACTTAGTCTATCCGTATTTAAATCAATTATGGAGATTCAATCTAAAGAAATCTTCGATTTCTTTCAACTTTACAGGACATATTTTATGCTGGTACAGACACATCTGCCATTACAACTGAATGGGCAATAGCAGAGCTAATCAACCATCCAGACATAATGGAGAAAGCACAAAAAGAGATTGATTTTGTGGTTGGAAAGAACAAACTAGTAGAAGAATCAGACATTCCAAATCTTCCCTACCTTCAAGCCATTGTTAAGGAAACTTTAAGACTTCACCCCGCAGCTCCACTAATTGTTAGGGAGTCAAGTGAAGACTGCACCGTCGGGGGTTACCGAATTCAGGCAAAGACACGACTTTTCGTTAACGTGTGGGCTATCAGCCGAGACCCGAACTACTGGGAAAACCCTCTTGAGTTTCAACCAGAGAGGTTTTTTAATGGAGAAGGAGATAGAAAGAGTCAGTTGGATGTGAGGGGACAATATTTTCATCTGTTGCCGTTCGGGAGCGGACGAAGAGCGTGTCCTGGAACTTCACTAGGATTACAAGTGGTTCAAGCAAGCCTTGCTGCTATGCTACAGTGCTTTGAATGGAAGGTTAGTGGTGGAGGGAATGGCATTGTGGACATGGAGGAGGGAACTGGAATCACTGTTCCAAGGGCTCATCCATTGGTTTGTTTTCCGGTGGCTAGGCTCAATTCATTTCTTTTGAAATAGCCTTATGGATGATCAAATATATTGAATGAAGAAGCTTCATTGCTTCATTACATTCGAAGTGTCATTAGAAAGAAAACACTACAATGGAAAAAGAAGTGCAAGAAAGGTTTTATGTATTTGTGTGACACATATGGTGCAGTATTATACGACTTATTGGCAGCCAAGTTTGTTTTAAATGTTTCACCAGTTTTATTTTCTATTATATATCAATCGATTAAAGTTTGAGGGTAAATAATATTTTGTATTATTGAAGTTTTTATATGATTTTTATTAAGTTCTTGAACTCTCAATTGAAACGATCAAATTCTTAAACTTTGAACGTATTTTGTTGGTTTTGGATTTTTAATCCTCTAATTGTGTGAGATAATTTTAGTAAAAATTTGAGTTATGGTTTTAAGATCAATTGCAAGGTTGCCTGAAATTTTGCATCAACATACATAAATACGGTACAAACTTAAAAAAATACAATCTAAAATGATACAATCTGAATATAATACAACAATAATCGTTTAAAACCGTAAGAAGGAATCGATCGACTCAATTAGTTTGAAAGATTCTTTAAAGTTTTGAGTGAGTCTCATTAAACATTAGAACTTGATGTTAATTTAATGGTTTTGATGAAGTCACATCATTATATTAACAAATTAACTCAAATTTTTAAATTCAAATAATACTACTTAATTCTAAAACAAACATCTAACAAAAATGAGAAAAATATATTTTTTTCCCTGTCCCTCTTCAGTCACCATCACATTATTTGATCGTTACTTTAGGTCAAATTTTTATGGCTCAAAATTATTACTCTTCAAATGATTGCCGTCAAACTAACAGCACAACCACCAAGATAAGGCTCTAATTGAGAACTACGAGCAATTGATGGTGATCACCATCAATTCTGGGAGAGGACAGGACGGGAAATGAAACCAGTAGGTATTAAAGAAGTAGGTCCCTTATTATTGAGGAGAGACACACAAAATCAGACCAGAGGATGGCATTTTTATCACACATATGGATATAAACTCTAGGTAAAATCAACTCTTTGCCATTTTTTATCATCTATAATTAAAATGTAGGACTAGGGGTGTCACTTGTATCGAATTGGATCATTTTCTGTTGGGTTAATTTTAAGTTTGTGTTGAAAATCTCAAAACACGAACTTGAATTGTTTAATAATCGTGTCGAAATGTGTAAACACTAACCTGATTTGACTATTAAACGAATTACCCGAGCCCGACCTATTTGATAAATTTAATAAACAGGTCGTTTTCAGGTTAACATATATAACACAACTTGTTTAACACACATAACACGACCTGTTTAATACATATAACTTATTTACACACCGGTTATACCATTAAATATACCATTCAATTATTTATTCAAAATTTCAACATATCGCATCTCATCAATGAAATTAACTAAAATGTATTCAAGTTTCAACCCAAAAATTAAAGAAAGAACTATACTAGTATAGTAGAAATAATTAATGTTAAGAACTATACTGCCAATTACTATAGTAGAAATAATAATTAATAATTAATAATGTTAAGATCACATCAGTCATATACAATAGGCAAACTATACTACCATAAATGGGTTAAATGGATCCATAATGAGTTAGATCGAGTTCGTGTTCGAATCATGTTAACCCATTTAAAATATACGGGTTAATCATGTCAAAATTGGGTTGACTTGATTTTGACATGAACCCGACATGTTTTTTTTTTTTTGTGTTTAAGCGTATTGACCCATTGATTCATTTAATTTCGTGTTCGATCCATTAATTTTATTTTTGGTACATTTCGAGCTAACATATTACATCGAAAATTGATAGTCCTATGTTGGATCATACTTTTATTTTGGGTTAAGTCTCTTACTCAACTTGGTCCGGAAACAAATTCAAAAAAGTAATGTTATACAACCTAAATTGTTAGAAATCGTATATATATTGTGGAAGTGTAGGATCAAAGATATATCTTAATTCGTTTTAATCCCAAAGTCTTTAAAGAATGTTCCATGTTCTTTAAAATCTGAAAAACCGTCTGTACTTTGTTTTGCTGGAGCGATTTAGTGTTGGTACGCAACAGAAATCAACACTAAATTTTTTACAATACAAAAGTCTTTCAACGTTACATAGGGAAAGAGAGAATGTGATATAAGTTTTGTTTTTCCAAAATGTTCATTGGTTACCTAGAGTTTATATCAACAACCAATAGGTGCATTGGAGAATGACGTGGCTGTTAGTGGTTTAATAGCCACATCCCTTGGGTGCAAATGACTTTTTCAAAAGTCATGCCCCTTGGGCATTCTCTAATTGGACAGAACTAACATGGATGCCCCGGTTGGGTCCATCACCCAAACCCAATGTCTAGCATAAATGAAATCTAAAAAATTGTAATCTAAATGCATATCATCATTGGATGAGTGAATTCCATCAACTTTTTTAGTGAGACGCACTAATTCAACATTCATCCCATAGATGATATGCATTTAGATTATAGTTTTTGAATTTATTTGGGTTATGTAGTATTTTTCAAAGAGAAATGATATTTGAACTTAAAATATAGACTTAAAATGTAGACTTGATCAATCATTGTCATTAAATAAGTAGCGGATCCTAATAAATATTGGACCCACAATAAAATCAATAACAATAATTAATTAAGTCTATATTTTACATTTGAACTCAATGTAGCTGAAGAGGCATTAGAAATTATGACTCGTGTAATGAGCATTAAATATGCCCACGTGATGATGACGTTATCAAAACACGTGAGGAAACGATGAGTCAATAAGCTGGGCAACTTGCCGAATTGTCACCAACTCGGCAAGAAGAAGAAAGAGCTCGGCCTCAACAGAACCGAGCTCTACATTTAAGTAGCATCACCTTGAACAAATGACTACAATTAAGTTATTAATATAACAGATAAGCATGATTATCAGCTTGGAAGGAGCCAGTCAATTGGGAGAACGTCAAGAGAAATTCTTGCTAGTTCCTAAACAAAAATCCTAAATTGGAGCAAGGTGTGCCACCTTGCATCGTCTACCATCGAAACCCTAGCCAGAGGAATCATTATAAAAAGGAACAAGCAAGCACAAGAAAGGTATGTTGAATTCTTTATGCATATCAATTCATTCTTCAATTACTAACTTAAGCATTAGAGTGTCTTTGATCGAAACACTTCGATCCTTGACAGTTTGTTCGTTTTGCAGGAAGGGATTGACAAGACACGAGTTTTAATCCAAAATAGAGTTACGTAAGGTAAATTCATTTTACCTATTATAGTTTTTTGGCGTCGTCTGTGAGAAAATCTTTTGAACAAAAAGCCACTGTCAAGATTGAAGAGTACCATTGGATCACTAGGAGCCCATGACATACAGTAGGGCTCGAACCCTGATTACCGAGTGTCTTTTCCTTCTAATTCTGACATTAGGATGGATATCGGTGAGAGTGCTGATAAACCCGAAGAAAGCGATCAGATTTCTTCAGCAAGTTTTAGACCACATCAATCGAAGATCAATGCAACACAATGCGGGGAGAATCCTTCCGCACCGAGGGGGAAATCCTTGTCATTGGCAAGTTGATACAATCATTACAGGATCGACTTGGCACACACGACAATATGTTTAAGAGAGCTTATGCGTTAGAAGAAGACTTGAGGCGAGAAAATGAGGAGATGAGGACTAAACTAAGAAGAGTGAATGAAAAGTCCACACGTGAGGAAGGAGGACACAACTAGAAGAATAAATAACCGAAGACCGAAAAAAGTAACCAGAGTAGAAAGGAAAAAACCTTGGAAGAAGAGTATAGGAGAAAACGACATCAATCTAGAGATCAAGACACATGGAAGCAATTTATAACCAAGGAGCTTGACAGTCGACTTAGGAGGCTAGAACAAAGGTCGGATAGGGATCTAGCCAGGAGGGCCACATGAGAGTATGGCGAAGGATCCAATGCTTTGCCTTTTACCAGGTGGATTGAGCAAGGCAAAATCCCTAGTAATTTTATAGTTCCAAACTTCAAGCTTTACGATGTAAAAGCATATCCAACCTTACACATCCGTCATTATAGACAATTGATGACGGTCCACTGAAAGAATTAGTCTTTAATGTGCACCATTTCTCCTAGCAACCTTAGGGAATCAACAATGAAGTAGTTTGATAGTCTTCCTAAGAATTTAGTAGACAGCTAGGGGTAACTTGCCCAACAGTTCACTGCTAGATTCATTACTAGCAATCGCTAGCCCAAAGACGTTGGACCATTACTAATGTTGAAAAAGAAGAACAGCGAAACCCTTCGAGAATATGCTCACCGTTATTGGGAAATTATGAATGAAATAGAAGCCTATAACCCAGAGATCGCAGTGGCATCATTCAAAATTGGGTTACCTAGGGAGAACCGGCTGTACCAGTCCCTTACAAGGAGGCCGACCTTGGACATGGAAGAGCTTATGGCCAGAGTAGAAAAGTATGCCAAAGAAAACGAAAACCTAGGGAGAGATACAAGAAGGGAGCAGTTCGACAAAGAACAATTCAGCAAAGAAAGATTTGCTGAACAGAATAGGGACTCCGGCAAGAAGAAGGAGAAGGAAGGATTCCCCACTAAATCTCCCTTTACTGGTGTGAACACGGTGTTCAAAGAAACCAATTTACAGGATATTGACTCAGATTAAGGGGAAGCCATACTTCAAGTGGCCCAACAAATTGCTATGCGATCCGACAAAAAAAAACCTGAATTTCAGGTGTTCATATCACCGTGATGTAGGACACATGACCAAAAATTTTTGGTCACTGAAATAGCACCTAGAAGAATTGGTCTAAGCTGGGCATTTGTCCCAGTTTGTTGAGCAAAACAAAAACAGGGGTGTCGATGGAGGAGCTGCCGCACAAGATCGAACTACAGTAGCAAGCGTCATCGAAGTAATCCATGCGGTGAAAAATCCTCAAATGGCAACCAACAACTCGACCAGGGCCTACATTCAGAAAGTGATCAAGGAAAGAGAGGTCTACGAATTAAGGATGACCCTAGAGATAAAGAATAAAAAGTTAAAACTAGATGAGTTGGGAGGAACCATAAGCTTTTCCGAGCAGGATCTAATTGGGATTCACCAGCCCCATAATGACACTCTCGTGGTCACTCTATGGATTGCAAATTTTGATGTCAAGCAAATGTTAATCGATCAAGGGAGCTCTTCTGAAATTATGTATATGGATCTTTTTCAAAAGCTCGGACTCAAGGAGGAAGATCTCAAATCGGCCAATACTCCATTGGTGGGGTTCAGCGGAAAGACAGTCATTCTGAAGGGAAAGATCACTCTTCCCATATGAGTAGGAGCGATTGGGGTTATGACTGAATTTTTGGTGGTGGACACTGTTTCGGCATACAATACCATCATGGGACGCTCCTGGTTGCACGAGATGAGAGCGGTTCCATTGACATTACACCAAGTTCTCAGGTTCCTTTCGGCCGAGGGAGTAGTAAGCATTAAGGGATACCAGATAAGTTCACAAACATGTATATACCCCATAACCTCGAATTTCTGAACTCTCTTTTACAGATTTGTTTAACTGCTATAGCTTCAAATGAAATGATGTTTTTGCTGACGTAGATGTATCAAATGCTCGCTTGGATTTCTGCCCAATCATGTTAACCTATACTATTTTTAAACTCGTTTGCTTGAAAATTGAGTCACTCTACTGAGTTGTTGATGCTCACCCTACATTACTTTCCCTTTTTCAGATACGACGAAGTTGAGAGAGATGTACATAATAACCTACTAAGGTTTCTGTATATATTAGGAAGATGTATCCAAAGTTTGTAGTAGAATAAATGAAAACCTAATGTGTAACGTATACTTAATTCGATATTAGTTTGTAATAGTCTGAAATATGTTAGTGTAAAAATATTGCATATATTTTTATAACAAGTTGTGGTTTGTATATTTTGAATTATTATGCTATGTTACGTGACGACTCGGTATGATAATGTTCCGTGGATTAAAGTAACACCTGTCACATGCCGTGTCGATTCGGGGTGTGACATAAAATTTGTCATAATTGTTGCATTTTTTGTCACAATGAGTCAACTTGTCCAAAACAAAGAATTGTGGAAAGCTAGAAGCCCAAACCAGCTCCTTTGCAAGCCAACTCAGATATGCTAGATAAAGGAAAGTTAGTTGCAACTATGACTGGTTTAGAGCAACAAAGTGTTGATCAGACTCAAGCTGAGGAATTGATAGTAATTCACCAAGCTTCTGCCTCGACTACTGTCAAGAATAAAATCAGACTGGTTATCTAAGGTGATGCCTCTACTTCATCTCAACAGGACATTTTGGTTCATGACCACCATATCACCAAGATAATAGTCAGTGAGAGAAACACTCCTCAACTGCTCATGTAGCCTGGTATCACTTTGTCATCTAACAAATTTAAGGAGCTCAACAATTAGGAGGAAAATTGTGGTTGATTTAAGAGCGGAGCTTGAGCCTGAAGCAAATCAACCAAATGAAGCAACTAAGGAAGTCCGTAAGGAGAAGGAACTAACCAAAGTCAAACTTCAACAAATGTCAAACAAAAAGAAGAAAGGGAAGAAGAAAGACTCAAAGTCCAAGGTGGCTGAGCACTTCTTGCTCAGAAAAATCCAACCTCCTCAATGAATTGTGCATGTTGGAACATAAGAGGTCTTAATGAGACTTCTGAACATGGGGAGGTTAGGAAATTTATTTTTGAACAAAAACTTGATATTTTGGGACTTGTTGAAACAAAGGTGAGATCAGTAAATAAAAATAGAATCATACAGAATGTTTTTAGAGATTGGAATTGTCTAGCAAACTATGATAGCCACAACTTTGGAAGGATATGGATTGGGTGGAACCTAGATAATGTGGAGCTTAGCAAGATCTCTGAGACTGACCAAGTTGTCAATTGCAAAATCAAGCATCTTGAGAGCAGGGTGCAATTTAGAGCATCTTTTATCTATGGGTTTAATGATGATAGAGAAAGAAGACCATTATGGAGCAATCTTATCTACCATGCCAATATCTTCTCAAATGATCCTTGGGTGGTGTTACGTGATTTTAATGCTATTAGGAGCTTACAGGAAAATGAAGGGGGGCAGAACAGATGGAACTCTGCAATGGAAGAATTTGACAGATGTTTACAAGATTCTGAGCTTATTGACCTCAGGTACTCAGGTATTCAATTTACCTGGCGTAATAAGAGAGGTGGACATGGATGTATGGCTCGTAAGCTGGATAGAATCCTTGTGAATGAAAGGTGGAACCTCACATTTCAGCAGGCTATGACAAAATTTTTATCGCTTGGTATTTCTGACCATAGTCCCGTTGTTATGCATTTGAGACTTCAAGGGGAAAGGAGAAACAACCCTTTCAAATTTTTTAACTTTGTTGCTAATAGAGAGGATTTCTTAGACTTGATGAATTAGGTTTGGTCACAACCAATTCAAGGGACTTTTCAGTATTGTGTTTGCTGCAAATTAAAGCTTCTCAAGACAATGTTTAAAGGGATGTCCAAGAATATTGGGGAAGTTACAATTAGAGCCAAAGAAGCCAAGGAAGCTTCGAAGAGATGTCAAAGAATGCTGGATGGTAACCCAAGTGACCCTGCCATGAATCCAGAAGAAGAACAACTCCTTGCAACTTACATTCAGGCTGCTAGGATTGAGGAGGGATTTTACAAACAGAAATCAAGGGTCCAATGGCTCGACGAAGGGGACAAGAATACATCTTTCTTCCACAAAACTATGGCTAATAGAAGGAATAGGAAAAATATTTTGGCTCTTATAAGAGTAGATGGTACAAGGGTTAAAGGGGAATAAGCAGTGAAAGTTGAGGCTCAGGATTACTATCAAAAGCTCCTGGGACGTTCCGCTAATACAAATGAGAGTAGAGAAGTGCTACAATCTATTATCCAAAACAACGTTACTGATCAACAAGCCGCTAAAATGGAGAGGGATGTCACTGAAGAGGAAATCAAGAAATGTTTTTCTCCTTTAATGACCAAAAAGCCCCAGGTCCTGATGGGTTTAATGCTGTGCTTTTAAAAAGAGCTTGGCATATCATAGAGAATGATATTGTTTCTGCTGTGAAGGAATTTTTCTCAAATGGAAGATTATTGGAGTTTAACAGTGCCACCATTGCTTTAGTACCCAAGGTTCCCAATCCTACCACTATGGAGGACTATAGACCTATTTCTTGTTGCAATGTAATGTATAAAGCAATATCCAAGATCATTGTTAACAGGATTAAAGGTGTTATCCAAGACATTGTTAACAATATCCGAAACCAAGCTGCATTTGTCCATGGAAGAAAGATTGGAGACAACATTCTATTCGCTCAAGAGTTAATGAGGGATTACCATAAAAATAAAGGGTCCCCTAGATGAGCTTTAAAGGTGGATTTGAGGAAAACTTACGACACACTTGACTGGACTTTTTTGTTTGAGACATTGGAGGCTCTTAATTTCCCTCACACCATAAGGCGATGGATTCAAGCATGTGTTACCTCTACTAGATTCAAGCATTAGTTCAAATCCAAGCTTCAGATTCCATTGGAGGTGTTAAACCCTCAAAATTTCCCAACTTTCTTTTGTCGATGACTTGATGTTGTTTTGCTATGGTGATATGAACTCGGCTTTTGTGATTAAGAATTCATTAGACTTGTTCAGTGTGGCGTCAGGGCTTTAGGTTAATGCAGGAAAGAGTAATATTTTCATGTGTGCAATTAACGAAGAAACTGCTTGTCATATAAAGAATTTGTTTGGTGTTGATAAAGGGAATTTTCCTATCAAATATTTAGGTGTTCCACTCATTTCATCTGGTTTGAAGTATCAACACTGTTCTAGGCTTATTGAAAAGGTGGAATCAAGAGTTAAGTCTTGGGTCAATCATTCACTTTCATATGCAGGAAGAGTCTAGCTTGTCATATCCATTCTCTACAGCTTGCACATCTTCTGGGCCTCCCACTTGAGTCTTCCACAGAAGGTTATTCATAGAACTGAACATACTCTGAGATCCTTTATTTGGAAAGGCGTTGATCTTCGTCATATAGGAGCAAAGATCTCTTGGAAAGAGGTATGTAAACCTAAAGAAGAAGGAGAACTTGGTATCAAAAGGTTGAGGGACTAGAATCGAGCACTGCTCATGAGGCACTTGTGGCAAATTTTTAATGATAAGGAGAATTTTTGGTCTCAATGGATTCATGCCTATTACATCAAAGGTAGTATCCTTTGGGACCTCAAAGCCACCCAAGCATGCTCTTGAAATTGGAGAAATTTGCTTAAACTTAGAGAATTGTTTAGGCCATGCATTATACATAGGGTGGAAAATGGGAACTCTACTAGCCTGTAGGTGGATAACTGGCATCCCCTTGGTCCACTCCTTCGAAGAAACAACCCAAGGATCTTGCTAGAATCCAGAATTCATAGGGACGCTAAGGTTAGCAGAATTATTTTGAACAACCAATGAAATTGGACATTTGGTACTTCCATTCAAGTGAAGGATATCATCAATGCAATTCCAAGCTACATGCCTAACCAAGCTAATGAGGACTTAGTCAAGTGGACATTAACTGCGGGAGGTAAGTTTTCTGCTAAATCTGCCTGGGAACATATCAGGAGTGAATGATCAACCGTGCAATGGTATAAACTTGTGTGGTATGGTAAAACTATCCCAAGAATGACCTTCATCCTCTGGCTTGCTATTAGATGTAAGTTGAACACCAGGGAAAGAATTCAAATATTTGCAGCTCAAATCAACCCACAATGTGTTCTATATAGGAAAGCTGATGAAACTCACAACCATTTATTTTTTGAATGTAATTTCTCAAACAGGGTTTGGAATGGTGTTATGCTCCTTTGCAACCAACAGTGGCAACAAAGACAATGGAATGAGTCAATTTCAAGGGTTACTCAACAGTGGAGAGGAAAATAAATGAAGACAACTATATTAAAGTTTTGTCTTTCAGTTACTCTCTACTCGTTGTGGACTGAGAGGAATGATAGAATTTTCAAAGAGTATAGAAAATGCCCAAATTCGCTTATTCAATCCATCAAACAAACCATTAGAGAAAGACTCATATCATTGAAATTCTAGAGAACTCAACAGAATGCAATTATGATGCAACAATGGAACCTTCCTGAAACTTGTTTGATCTGAGCTGTCCTTGGCTTCCCATTGGCTGCTATGTCAACTGCCCACTGTTATAGGTTGTTGTGTCTAATTCCCTCTGTTGCAGTGTTGTTGTATCTGCTACCCACTGTTGTAGTGCTCCTGCGCATCTCTATGGTTCTCTGTTTTCCTCGGTTTCTTT
>CM042196.1:3060035-3073671 GCA_023539305.1 Ilex asprella
GTAACATGAAACTAATAAATTTCACATACGAAACAAAGTGTATATCATTCTTCCTAAATGGATGTAACCTTCCATCCATCTTGGAAAATGCAACAAGTTTACATTGAATCTGAAAGAACAAACGGCCAATAGCAGGCCACAAAATAAATAATTAGAACATTAAATGACATGCATTGGTAGCAAATCAGAAATTTTGCTACGAATGAAGCAAAATATGTTTTCTTGTTTAAATTCCTCAACCATGTATAGGATCATCTTCATAAAATTTGCAATAAAAATATTCCTTTCTTTCAAATTAACAATATTATATTAGAAAAGAAGGGCATAAATCTTTAAAAACAAAAAAAAAAGATATTTACGCCAACAGTAAGAAACCTAGGGTTTAATAATGGTACCATCTTGTTTGGCCTAAGAATTGTGTACCAAAATATTCTCACATTATTAAGTATAGCCATGCAAATTGTGTAAATCATGTAAATGGCTTGCGTTTACCACAGATACATGTCATGCTATAGAATTTACAAAAAAATTCTTTGAACATGTTTTTTACTTACTGTATTTGAAGCAATTGTACGAATTCCTTATGATATGCAATTGATGACACAAATTTTTACTAATGGTAAAAATGGGGCTTTGCATGTAGGGCGCTGTTCTTATTTTACTGGAAGGGTAGAGGAATATAGGCAAAATAGAAAATGGGATCTATGACAAGAGTATTCTACAAGATACTTAACTAAAATGATGTATTGACTTTGTGCTACTTTATAATGCATATAAAATGAAACCGTGGATTATACCAATCAAATCAATTCTTTTAAATTTGAATATAAATGAAAATTTTAGTGAATATAAAAACAGATTTTAAATTTAAGTTGAAACCACTTGATTCATTGTACAATTAAAGTAGAATCAAGTTTAAGGCATTCCCGTTTGAGATCAATTATATGTCGATGCTAGACAAGCTTGGAAAAGTGAAGCTCTTAAGGCATTCCTGTTTGAGATCAATTATCTCCCCATGGAACTCAAGAACAGTTTTTTGCTGTGATGACTTCAAAATCTTTCTCGTGAAAACTTTCTACATAATCAATACCATAATAGTTAGAAATGGAATCGGAACAATAAAAAGCACACCTACCCAGATGATGCAAAACTATGTAATGAATTCCACTGCAACAAGTTTGAAGTGTGATAGTTAGGGCTAAAGAGTAAAGCAGTACCACTTCTTTAAAATTTATACTCTTGCAAAATGAAGGCTGGACAAACATTTAATGAGAATCGGCCGCCAAGACTTCAACATGATCAACAGATGTAAACACTGGTCATGTTGAAAAATTCTAGCTTCCATTCTTTAGTGATCCCCAACTTGCTATGACACACCAAGTATTATTGGAGTAGAGAAAACTTCTTGAGAATTAATAAACATAATTAAAACAAGCTGCGCAATTATTAGTTTTGTCACCATACCCTACAAATAGGAAATTACACCGCGCACCAGTCCTATCGAACATGTTGGTGTCACATAAGCTGTTGCAGTAAGAAAGTAATGCAAATAATGGTTAGACTCACGCTGGCTGTTTGTTTGGGAAAGAAAGGGAGAAGAAAAACAGTGCCCACCATCTTGTTTGAGTTTGCTCGAGCATAGCATCCCCAATCACAGCATTGAGTACTTATAGTGAAAGAAACAGGCTACATATACAGTTTTCTTCTGAAAATAAGCTTTGTAAACATTAAATGTATCAATTGTACACATTGTGACAGCCAAGAGCTATTAATCTTTACTCATGGCTAATATTTAAATGCATAGCCCATAATTGATATCACACACACACAAAAAAAAAAACAACAGCAACAACACGAAAGAATAATGCACCTCAGTGGAATCCATTGACTTATTTGTGCAGTCACCGGTGCAAAAGAGAAAGTACAATATAATTCCTTTGAACACAGACCCATATGAAAGGTGATGGTGTAATTTTTGGTAGATGAGCAGAGTCAACGAATATAATATTAAGGTGAGATCAGAGCTACATGGCTCGTGGAATGGATGATGGTGCAAGGGCTAATCTTTTGTACGGAGATAATGACATAGAAGAAATATAGTGGTTCGCCAACTAAGGAGCTTGGCTAGTCCACTCTTTAATGGAGGCTCTTGCTCCTTTTTTCTTTATTGATGATTTAAATTACAGAATAGTGTTTATGCCTACCAGATTCCCCCCTTCAATGGAGGTATTGTTTAGCATATATAGACTGATCCCTAGTTCTAAGGGATCTGCACCGAGATCCTTGTCTTGCATCTGTAGGATTTTCCTTGATTTTCGGGAGAAGATCTTGGTTGATAGAGAGTTTTGTGCCTTGAATCTAGCTTTTCGTTCTCATTCCTTTTATTTTGGGGATGCTTGTTGTCTATCCAGCTGTCCCCACGCCATTCCTATCGGTTTATTGTTGGGATGAAGTCGAGCTCTGGTCCTTCGAGCTCTTAATTCTTTTAGTCTGACCTACCGACCTGTTCAACAGATCTGAGCTCACCCTCGGAATTATTATCATTTATTCATTTCTCATATTTTTATTTCTGGTATTATCAGTTGCCCCTCAGCCCTTAGTCAGAGCTGGCTTTGGTAAGGGCTGAGCTAACTTTACCCGAGCTAGACAAGCACGTGCCTGGTCTTGGCTAGCATGTGTACCTTGTTTCCTAACGGTTTTTGCCAATCACAACTTCCTCGTTTTCTGCGCACGTTTCAGCTCCTGTCTCTCAAGCTTTAAATGCCCGAACGACTATCCGAATCGCCTTTCTCCTGTTGATTTTCTTCCTCTATTATGCGATTTTCCCTCTTTGTAATTTCAAATCCCCTTGCGACGGTGTAATCTACTAATTCTCCTCCTGAAGTTACATCTCCTGGGTTAGGTGCGGGAATTCAAAGTGCCCTCTTCCTTCGATTTGGTTGTGGGCCTTCGCTTGCTGCTTTCTCCTAGCTAGGTACGCCTTCCTGCCCCTTTTCGTCTTTTATTCATTATGGATCCCTCAAATTTGAGGCAGTTGTTGCGTTTTTGGGCTTATCAGTTCTTTTATTTCTGGAACCGTGACCTCTGTCTATTTCCCCTTCCCCATTTCGTGGATTGGGGTTCCGTCGTACGAATCTTCAGTGTTGGTAGTTATTGCACTGGTCCTGCGGTTATTAGGGAGTGTCTGACTAGTATTCCCCTTCCTTATCGCCTCTACAATCTTCTTTTTTCTTGCCCTCTCATGTCTACCTCTTCCAGAGCTGCTCGATCCTCTGTCCCTCCTCTAGCTGGTAGGTCTACCGAGGAGCATGTCAAATTAGGGGAAATGGGTGAGGAGATTGACAACTTCCCCGGTGTTGATGCCCTTAATCCTGAAGTTGAAGCGGGAGAACTTCCCTCATCATCTGCCTCTATGCCCCCCAAGCCTAGCAAAGGCAAGGGGAAGGTCAGTGGGGCTGGGTTCTCTAGCGGCTCATCGTATTTAGGAGTTGCTCTTAAGCAAGCTGAGCTTGTAGGACCCAGTAAGGTTGACCCCTCACTCCTTAGGATTTTTAACCCCCGTTACAGTTTTCCTCCTGGTGTCCAGTCCTCGTGCCCTGAAAGTTCTACTCCTTACGTTGTCGAAGTCCACAAAAAGGTCTGCTTCTTTGAGGCTGCCTTTGAAAATGGTCTTCGTTTTTCTCTGCACCTTTTCCTGAAAGTTGTTCTTCAGTACTTTAATGTGTGTCCCTCTCTACTTTTCCCTAATTTTTGGGGCGTCTTAGTGGGCCTTTTGGTCCTCTTCAAGGATTTAAAACTTGGGGTCCCTTCTCTCCCCTTATTCTTAGACTTTTTCAACGTCAAGCTGACCTCGTCGGAGGGCTTCTTATATGCTTCCAAATGAGCCAACGCCAAGCAGCTTATTTCTAAAGTTCCCACCTCTCACAAGCACTGGAAAGAGTACTTCTTTTTCGTTGGGGGCACAATCTGGGAGTATAACTCCTCCTATAGGACGGATACCCTTGGTATCCCTAGGGCTTGGTCTTACCCAGAGAACTTGGGTAAGTCACTGCCTGAGCCAATTCGGGTTTTGCTCTGAGAGTTATGGGTTTCTGAATTTGCTCCGTTTTTGTTTCTTTTCAGGTACCAGACTCGAGCTCAGCAAAGAGGACGAGGAAGCGAAGCTGAAACTGTCTGAGTGTGCTCTGAGAAGATATTCTGAGCTTATCCAGTTTCAGGTCCTAGTTACAAAGGGACTTAGCCTTCCCGAGGTGACGATAGAAGCCCCGTCTCCGATCTCGGTCGTCAGACCTAAGGAAGTACCAGGTAATTTTCCCGTTTTTTGGATTTCTAGTGTTTGCCCTTTTTCTTTCTCAGATCTTATCGATTGTTGTGGTTTAGACCTTCCAGGATCTTCCACAATGAAGCTGTCTGCAGAGAAGCTTGAAGCCAAGATTGCCAAGCTGCAGAAAGGTGGGAAAGGCAGTAAGAGAAAGGCCGAAGTCAAGTCTGGTGGTAGTCCTACCACCACAGCTAAGGCTCAAAGACTGGGAGGGCCTCTTTCTTCACCAGCTTTGGTTGTTGACAGTCAAGCTCCACCTTCAAACATTGCACTAAGCGTAGAGGTCTCCTCTTCCCAGCAGCCTCAGCCCGCCCCTCTTAAGCCTGATGAGTCGGCTTCTTCTACCTCATCTGAGGTCGAGAGGGCTTGGCAGTTCGTTTCTCGGGTTCAGTCTGAGACCATTCTGTTCAGGTCATTGAACCATCCTTGACGAGGACTGGGGCTGACAAGGGCAAGGATGTTAAGATGGAGAGGCGAGGAGACTCCTTTTTTGAGAATGCTGAGCTCGCTGCTGGGGCTATGGCATCCATTCTTTCTGAATCTGACATTAAGAGGGCTTATTCCATGCCTCTTGAGGAAACCATTGCTTCAGCTCTTCAGGGGGCTACTATTGTGAGTACTTACACTTTTGTGCGCCTATTTGGCTTGTTGCTGTATGTTGATCCCCCCCTTTTTTTTTACTTTCCAGCTAGCTCTTCTTGTGAAGGGTCTACTGGGCAAGATCCAGTCTTCCGAGGATTCTGTCAAAGCTCTGAAGGCTTATGAGTTCAAAGTTGCTGAACTTTCTTTTGAGAATGAGGATCTCAAAACTCAGGTGAGTAGCCTTTAGGATAAGGCGGAGAAGCAAGCTTCAGAACTCCAGGACTTTCAAAGGGCCAAGTCCAAGGATGAGGAGGGTGAGAAGAAGGCTCGAGATGAGCTAAAGATTTTGGGGGATGAACTGAAACACAAGACTGAGCTCTGGTCCAAGGCTAATCAGGATGCATTTGATACCCGCTGCTCTCTTGATACCTTGAAACAAGAGCATGAGGCCATCTGCAAGGCGAACGGGGTCCTTTATGAGGAGCTCAAGGAGAAAAATGATCTGATTGCCGAGTTGGAGGACGGCGTCACCACTTAATGGGCTTCTGGGTGGCTCGCTTTTCTGAGGAAAGCCTCCAAGACCTTCAGGGATTTGGACTTCAATTTTTCTGTCCCAACTGAGGAGGAGTTGGAAGAATCTGACTCTGATGGCGAGGAAGATACCCCGACTCTCCCTATCAAAGCATCAGACCAGGAGGTGCCTGTTCCTCCTGCCATACCCAGAGTTGCTTCCTTCTCTGCTGACCTCATGAACGAGGCTCTTGCTCAAGATCCTTTAATAGATAGGGTAGAGGTTCCTGGAGCAAGTATCCCTGAAAACCCAGCTACCCCAACCTCTGGTCCTTCCACCGAGGTTGCATCCGTTTTATCGTAGGATCTTCTGTCTACTCCTCCTCCAGAAGTTTAGGATTTTGTAATTTCTATTGAAATCAGTTATAATTTTTGGAATTTTTGTTCTTGAAATACACTTTATCACTCGAACTGTTTATTGGAGACGTAATATACTTTCTTTGAATTTCAAATTTGCTTGATATACTCTCTTTGACTGCTTTATATCTTTATGTATTCCCCTTGCCCCTTTTTACTTTGAGGGGTGCTGAGCTCTCCTTAAAACAAAAATTATTGTGTTGCGTTGCTACTTTACTGCTTTGAGTTACTGAACATACTTTGCTGTGTTGAATTTATTTGCTAAACATACTTTCCTCCTTGTACGCTCCATGTGACTCCAACATATGGATTCTATGAAGTTTTCTCCTCTGACTCTGACAGCTCTTTTTGCTAAGCGTATTTCTTTGAGCTCTGTATGCGCTTAGCTCTTTTCCCTCTTCTCAGAGGGAACCTTTAAGTTTCTTGGGAGCGGTTTTCTTGAACTTGAAGAGCTTTGTGGCCTTCAGCTTAGGGCCCCCCTGTGGGGGCCATGCCATGGGAGGTTTGTGGCCACGGGCTTTCAGTTTAATCCCCAAATTTGGAGCCACAACTTATTGTACTGGAGTTGTGTGAGTGTTAAACATAGTCGAGGTGGATAGGGCGAGTCGAGATTCTAATCCCATCTAAAAGCAAGAGGTCTACTTGAGCTCTCTTAACGCTGATAGTTGTGTTTTTGGTGTCCTCTAGGGATCGTTGGGCGGTTGATTAACATTTCTCATTAGTGGGGCGATGCTGAGGTTCATCATAGGCCTGTTGCTGATACTCGTTCCCTTTGGGCGAATATAACCTACGGGCTCTTAGTCTGGTGACCTTGGACTGACCTCAGCTCTGCACCTGGCGGAAGAATCTCCTCAGGTTCATCATTGAGCTTGGATCTCTTCCTAATTATGAGAATGAGCCTGAGGAAGATGATGATGAACGAACACTGCTGTTTGCCCTCCCCTCTGTTCTAGACCGCTTCCTCAGTCGTTGTGAACTTTAATTGTCAGGAGATTCTCCACATGTTTTTGACGAAACAACTTTTATCACTCCCATGCTTTCCTAATTCATACTTATCCTTTTAAACTTGGGAAGTTTAAAGAATGCCCGAGGCTTTAAATTTGGCATGGCTCTAGGTCTTTCCAAATCTGGCCAAGACTTTAAATTTCGTACCTTCTCTTTCTTGCTTATAACTTTCGGAGACTTTTTTGAATCTTTCTCCTTCCTTTGGTTCCTTGCCTGGGTCTTCTAATGGATTATCCTGCCCCCTTTCTCTTTGAGGACTGCTCTTCTTTTGGGATAGACTAGAAATTCCAGTCTCGTTGCTTGGTTCCTTCTTCTCTAACCTCCTCAAATCTGGAGGGGATCAATAAATGGTTCTTTCAAGAACTGGAATTGCCTCTCCGAGTTTCCACTCCAAATGAGGCTCCTAATTATCTTCCTCGGGGTGAGGTCTATTTCTTTGAGGATGTCTTCGATATGGGCCTTCGCCTTCCCATCCATCCCTCTGTTAGGTGTATCTTGGCATATTATGATCTGGCACCCTCCCGTTTATCTCCTCAAGGGTGGGCTATGCTCATTAGCTTCTTTTTGTTTTGGCGTCTCCAGGGCAGTGATCAGTTTTCCAAGACTGTTGAGTTCCTGTACTTCTATTGTCTTGAGGAAGACGATGTTCCCTGCTTTAGCTGTTTTAGGTGGAGATATTTCTCTGAACGCCAATTTGTATTTGACATTCCTTCTTCGCCTTCAGGGTGGTTAAGCCGTTTTTTCTTTGCCTCTGGGGATTCTTGGAGGTCTGCTGAGGACCGTCGACGAGGGAATAGGATCTCACGCTCTTGGAGGAAGTTTGACCACATAAGTAAGGGGCTTAGCAGTTTTCTTGATTATTCCCTCTTTTCCAGCGTTCTTGTTCTAATCTTTGTTTTATTGTGCAGTTGCGCTTGATCCAGATTTGCTGGAGGCAATGAGGATTGAGCAAGTGAAGCAGTCTGCACCTATATCCTTCTCTGAATTGATGACATCTAGCAACCTTTTCCTATTTAGTGTGGTGGCAGCTTCCATTGATTTTCACTTCGACTGCAGCTCGCCAAACCTTTCTCCTCAGAGCCTGAGGAGGTCGAGGAGGTGGGACCTTCTTCCAAAAAGTGCAAGCTGTGCGACTCTCCTATATCCCCTGATTCTTCTCTTAGTGCAATTTTTCTTTCCTCCGCCGGGGCCACGCTTCTCACCGTACTCTCGAAGGCAGAGAAGGAGAGGGAGGAATTGAGGGAAGAGAACGCCCTTTTGAAAGAGAAAATGGTTGAATTGAAGAGACGCTTGGGGGATAACTAGTAGTTCTGTCTTGGGAGCTTCAGATGTCTTCTCTAAGCAACTTTGTTTAAGACAGTTATTTTTTTCTTTGATGTAATCTGGACAAGTTTTTCTTCCGTTGGATGTTGTATGTCATAATCTACCTTCTTTTCATGGTCCGTTTTGAGTGGCTGAGCTCTTTCTTGGAACTGCCTATTTCATGGTTAACTGTCGAGCTTTCCTTGGTATTTCATCGTGAATTGTGCGTAGTACTCTTTGTTCCTTCGTGAATATCTTCACTCCTTCTGAGCTGCAGAGCTCTTTTCGAGCTCTTTCCTTAATTTATAAGCTGAAGAGCTTATCGTGAGCTTCGGGGCTCCTTTTGAACTGTAGAGGTCTCTTTTAACTTATAAATGATAGTTTATCGAGGGATACTGGGCCCCTTCTGAGCTATAATGAGTTTCTCTCGAGCCACTGGGCTCTTCCTGAGCTGTAGAGCTCTTCTTTTTATTTATAAACGATGAGGTTATCATGAGCTACTGGGCTCTTCTTGAGCTATAGAGCTCTTCTCTTTATTTATAAACGATGTGTTTATCATGAGCTACTGGGCTATTCTTGAGCTATAGAGCTCTTCTCTCGAGCTACTAGGCTCTTCCTAAGCTGTAGAGCTCTTCTTTTTATTTATAAATGATGTGTTTATCATGAGCTACTAGGCTCTTCCTGAGCTATGGAGCTCTTCTTTTATATATAAACGTGAGTTTATCATGAGCTTCTGGGCTCTTCCTGAGCTATGGAGCTCTTCTCTTTAGCTTTCAAGCTATTTCAGAGAATCATACTTGTCTTATATTCAGTTGAATCAAAAAAATTTGCCACTTTATTAGGAGTGATTCTTTTACAGGAAGTACTTATTGAAAATTTTTTTTGAGGTGCTCTGCGTTCCAAGAATGAGGTAGGATTTTTCCCTCCTCGGTCTACAGCTCGTAATTTTCAGGTCTTATCACCCTAGAGACAATGAAGGGACCCTCCCAATTTGAACCTAATTTTCTATGAAAGGGGTCCTTTCTTGCGGGTAGAAGTTTTCTAAGCACCAAATCCCCCACTATAAAGCTTCTGTGCTTGACTCTTCTGTTGTAGTATCTTGCGGTTTTCCTCTAGTAATCCTGGATGCGTTGCAGAGCTCTATTTCTTTTTTCATCCAAGAGGTCGAGGTTCAGTAGGAGTGACTCATCATTGTGCTCCGAATCAGAGAGCTCGGCCCTTGGGGATGAGATCCCGATTTCTACAGGGGATACTGTGTCTGTTCCATAAGCCAAAGTGAATGGTGTTTCTTGGGTTGTTGACCTTACAGTTGTTCTATAAGCCCACCCATTTCCCTTACAGGCTTTCAAGTTTAGTTTTCAACGCAGCTTTGATGGTCCTGATAGTTACCTTTGCTTGTCCAGTGGACTGTGGATGAGCGGGGGCTGAAAAGTAGTTTTTTATTCCCAGCTCAGCGCAGAATCTTCTAAACTTAAGATTGTCAAATTGCTTCCCATTGCCAGAGACTATAGCCCTGGGGATTCCAAATCTACAGATTATGGACTTCCATGTGAAGTTCTAGACTTTCTGCTCCGTGATCGTAGCCAAAGGTTCTACCTCCGTCCATTTAGTGAAATAGTCGACTCCAATAATGACGAATTTGCACTATCCCATGCCGACCGGGAGGGGCCCGAGTATGTCCAGACCCCACTGCTGAAAGGACCAATGACTGACCACCGAGGTCAGGAGCTCTGGTGGGCAACGGAGGAGATTGACGTTTATTTTGCAGGTTGCACATTTCTTGACTAACTCCATGACATCCTTGAGCATTGTAGGCCAATAATATCCCTGTCTTAATGCCTTTCCTGCCAACATTCGCTCTCCGATGTGATTACCGCATATTCCCTTATGAATTTCTTTGAGTATGTAATTAGCATCTTCACTCTCCACACATTTAAGGAGAAGTGTTGAAATATCTCGCTTGTAAAGGTTTCTCTGCAAAATAGAGAACCTGGCTGACCTGGTTCTTAGTTTCGCTACTTCCTTGGGGTCCTCTGGCAAAATTTCATCCCGAATGTATCCCAGAATAGGGTCTATCCAGCTCGGTGAGGCTTGCACAGGGAATATTTTTTCGTTTTCTAGGTCAACGGAGGGTTTTGCTAGATGCTCCACTGGAATTATTCTTTCCAGGCTTTCCTGTGAGGCAGTTGCAAGTCTCGCCAAAGAGTCTGCTCTTGAGTTCTCAGATCTAGGAACGTGTCTGACTTTAACTTGTACAAACTTCTTGATTAATTCCTGCACCTTTCTGAGATAAAGGATCATCTTCTCACCTTTGGCTTCATAAGACTCCTCTATCTGCCTTACCACAAGCTGTGAATCACTGCATACTTCTAGTTGGTCTACCTCCATCGAGTGAGCCAGATTAAGCCCTGCAATAACAGTCTCGTACTCAGCCTCGTTGTTCGAGGCTTTAAATCCAAACCTCAGGGCATATTCGACATCCACTTCGTCTGGTGAGGTCAAAATTTGGCCCGCTTCGCTTCCTTGTGCGTTGGCCGCACCATCTACCGAGAGTTTCCATACTGGGAGATTCGGTACTAGCTGCGTGGTCCCCATAGGTGTCCCTGTTGTAAATTCAGCGATGAAATCTGCTAGAACCTGACCTTTCACAGCAGTTCTTGGTTTATACCTGATGTCGAACTCGCTGAGCTCAATGGCCCATTTTACCAATTTTCCAGAGGACTCAGGATTATGCAACACTTGCTTCATTGGCTGGTCTGTCGGGACTTCTATGGTGTGGGCTTGAAAGTAAGCTCTGAGTCTTCTAGCAATGGTGACTAAGGCCAAGATAAGTTTTTCCATCTTCGAGTATCTTTCCTTTGCACCCCTGAGAGCTCTGCTACAGTAATACACTGACTGCTGAGCTCTGTCTTTTTCTTTGACGAGAGCTGCGCTGGTAGAGAAATCTGAGACAGCTAAGGATAGGGTGAGCACCTCTCCCTTGATGGGGCTGACCAAAATTGGGGGGGGGAACTCAGATAAACTTTCAAGGACTTAAATACCTCTTCACATTGGTCATCCCATTCAAAAGCTTTCTTCAATATTCGAAAGAAAGGCTGACATTTGTCACTTGATCGAGACACGAAATAGCTTAGGGCAGTTATTCTCCCTGTCAGTCGTTGAATCTCTCTCGTGTTTGAGGGTGGTTGCATGTCTAATACTGCCTTTACCTTGGCAGGATTGGCTTCTATCCCCCTGCTATTTACTATGAAACCCAGAAACTTTCCTGCCGAAACCCCGAAGGCACATTTGGCAGGGTTGAGCTTCATCTTATACTCCTTGAGAACCTTGAAGGACTCTGCCAGATGTTGGATATGGAGTTCGGCCTTTAATGACTTTACCAACATATCATCTATATAGACTTCCATTGTTACTCCAATTTACTTCTGGAACATTCTGTTCACCAGGCGTTGGTACGTGGCTCTTACATTCTTCAAACCAAAAGGCATAACCTAGGAGCAATATGTTCCTTGTTTTGTCACGAATGAGGTCTTCTCTTGGTCATTGGGGTCCATTCTAATCTGGTTATACCCTGAGAAAGCGTCCATGAAGCTGAGGAGCTCATGCCCTGCGGTAGCATCTACTATCAAGTTGATCCTAGGTAAAGGAAAGCTGTCCTTGGGACAGTCTCGATTGAGATCAGTGAAGTCTATGCACAACCGCCACTTGCTATTGGTTTTCTTAACAAGGACTACATTGGCTAGCCAAACAGGGTAATCTACTTCTCTGATGGCCTTAGCTTGGAGAAGCTTGTCGACCTCCTGATTAATGGCTTTCTGGCGTTCCGGGGCGAAGCTTCTTCGTTTTTGTTTGATGGAATTATTGGCAGGGTATATGCTTAGCTTGTGAGTGATGACAGAGGGGTCAACGCCTTCCATGTCTTCTTGCTTCCAAGTGAATACTTCAGCGTCTTCTTTCAGGAATTGGATGAGGAGGTTTTTAATTTCTCTGCTTAGCTTGGACCCGACGTAAACGAGGTGTTCTGGTTCGTCATCAAGCTAGTTTCTAGCTCATCCCTCATGTCAAGCTCGTCCAGTTAGATGGTCTCCACCTCTTTCTGCTTCATAGAGGCCATGTAACATTCCCTAGCTACGTGCTGATCTCCTCTGACCATTCCGATTCTATTTTTTGTGGGGAATTTTATGCCGAGGTGGTATGCCGAGGGAATGGCTCTCGTTTCGTTTAAGGAAGGTCTTCCTAATAATATGTTGTACGCTGAGGGAGCGTCAACCACCAGGAACCTTACAGTTGTGGTGGCCTGGCAGGGAGAGTCTCTTAAGGTGAGTACTGATTGAGTATTTTTCCTGCAGTTCCTAACTTACTAACATCTCCCTTGATGTATGTATGATGTATGTGTGAGGGGGAGTGTCACTCTCCCTTGGGACGATGTCAAAAGAAAGGGCAAGGAGAAAATGGAATGGGGTGAATGAAATGTGTGTGTGTGTGTGAACAAAAGTGCTCCCCAATCGCAAGGAGACTTTCGTGGGTCGTGTTTTACTTGGAAAAGTATTTCAAGGTCATCTCCTCAGGGAAGGAAGTGAACCGTTATGAAGGTGATTTTTATTAAAAAAAAGTGTAAAATCATTTTTTGTTTTGGAATTTAGTGGTGGTTTAAGTTGTGATAATAAAATGAAAACAAGCGTTGGCTAATCCAAAGAGGTCATTCCAATGAGAATCTCAATTCAACTCGAAACCTTCCTCTACTGGTTCATAGATGAACGATTGATTCGTGAGAAGCTAGAGACGAGATGATAAGGATCCAAGCATAACCCGTGACCAGACCTACGGGATATCAAGGACTCATAACTACATCCACTCTCAACCCAGTCAAACCGAACCATCGTACACTGAAAGGAGGAAGGACAATGAGTTGAAATGATATATCCAAGAGGAGGTCTCCCTTGGATTAGCCAACTAAAAACTTAGCTACTCATGGTTAAAGTAAAGACAACAATTAAATAGGAAGACATTATGAATAAATAAAGGTTAGAACTAAACATAAACGAATTGCATCAATATAACCGATCTTCGACAAAGAATGAGTGAATCACGTTCTACCCTTCATGGCTTCCGTGAAGCTCTAGAAAAGTGGAAGAGTTTCACTCCTCTAAGGGAAGAAAGAAGCTCCAACAATGGAAGTAAAATAAAACAAGACTTAAATTAAAAGAAAGCAATAATTAATTGACGAGTATTCCACAACCAAGAGATAATAACACAATAAAAGAAAGCAATAAATAAAATGCATTAATATAAATGATCTTCGACAAAGAATGAGTGAATCACGTTCCACCCTTCACGGCTTCGGTAAAGCTCTAGAAAAGTGGAAGAGTTTCACTCCTCTAAGGGAAGAAAGAAGCTCCAACAATGGAAGTAAAATAAAACAAGACTTAAATTAAAAGAAAGCAATAATTAAATGGTGGGTATTCCACAACCAAGCAATACTACTTGGTGGGTATTCCA
>CM042196.1:3074071-3109890 GCA_023539305.1 Ilex asprella
CTCTACAAGCCACAAAGGGGTGGTATTTATAGGCAAAGCCTTTACAAACCCCAAGGGATAACATTTACAAACCCCAAAAATACCATTCACAAGCCCAAGAGATGACATTCACAAGTTTCCAAATGTTGTTATTCACAATCTTCCAAAAGTTGTCATTCACAAGCTTCCAAAAGTTGTCATTTCACAAGCTTCTAAAAGATGACATTTGAATTACTTTAATCTCTTTTTGTTTAGAGCTTTAATAATTATCATCTTAGAATTTGTAGTCTTGGATCCCCGATAGTTTGTAGCTTTGACGCATAAAACCCTGAAAAGAACAACAATTAATGCATTATCCCTGATTCACACACTAACCTTAATAGGTCAATTTTGATTAGTTTAAATTTGTTTAACTAACACAATTGACCTATTAACTTAATTAAATCATGCATTAATTAGGATTAATCAAGTACGAGCTGAATTGATCCCAGGGGCAGTACCCTTTCTCCTGAAAATCCCAACAGATGGGCACTCACTGGTTCTAGTTTTTCTCTTCCTACGCCCATCTTATCAAAGGCAGACGCAAAGATGATGTCTTTCGAGCTTCCATTGTCCACCAGGACCCGATGTACTGTCCTGTTAGCCACGATTGCTCTCACTACCAACGGATCATCATGGGGATAGTGACAACCCTCCAAATCTGAGTCTGAAAAAGTTATGGTCGTGTCTAGCCGAGGTACTTTGGTTGTAGTACACACCTCCAGCATTTCATCACCTCGAATTCTGCGCAGATGTGCTTTCCTGGCTACACTGGATTCTCCTCCTCCTGCAAATCCTCCTGATATTATCTTGATCTTTGCCATGAGTTGCTGGTATTGCGCAGGAGCCTGTTGCTGAGCTGGCAGAGGCTGAAGGGTTCGATTTGGGTATTCTTGGGCCACGAAGCGACGCAATTGTCTTCGCTGGATTAAAAACTCTATTTCCCTCTTAAGCTGAATGCAATTATTTGTATGAAGTCCCTGATCTCTATAGTAATCGCAGTACTTGGTGGGATCCCTCTTTGCCGGGTCTGCCTTCATCCGAGGTGACCATCTTAGGAACTTCTCGTTCTGTACCTCATGCAAGACTTGCGATATGGAGGCGGTAAGGGGAGTTAGCTGTCGAGGTGGGTATCTCGGTTGTTGTTCTGGCTGTGGGGGCCCCAGACGATCTCTCACATTGCATCTCCTCTTTAGGGACCAATCTCTATCTCTCCTTGGAGACCTGCGTCGCTCTTTATCTTTTCGGGGACTTCTCTCTCTCTTCCTTTCTTTCTTTCCCTTCTCTTTTCGTGATGACGAACTCCCTATCTTCGAGAGGAGTGCTTCTTCTCTATTTATATACTTTTCTGCTGTAGCTAACACCTCGACCATATTTGCTTGGGGGTTCTTTGATATGAAAAATATTAGATTTTTCGATTGTACTCCGAGCCCCGCAATGAAGGCGGTTATAGCGAACTTTTCATCGGGGACATATACCTTCAAAGATTCTGAGTTGAACCTCTAAACGTATGATCTAAGGTTCTCGTCTGGTCCTTGCTTTGTATTCAAGAGATGGTAGCTCGACTTCCTGTAGATTCGAGCTTCTATGAAGTGAGATACGAAGGAGATTGAGAGTTCTTTGAAGGAAAAGATTGAAGTTGGGGGGAGTCTGTTGAACCATGCCAAGGCTGATCACTTAAGAGTGATAGCAAAGGCCCTGCATCGCACGAGGTCCTGATATCCATGCAGGTCCATTTGATTTTTGTACGTGTTGAAGTGGTCCATAGGGTCTTTCGTTCCGTCGAAGGCCTCAATCTGAGGCAACATGAATTTTGGGGGAAGAGGAAAGTTTAGTACCCCTGTGGTGAATGGTGATTCTGTCTGCTGTACCAGGGCATCCATAGTGACAGGAGCCTTAGTTTTTACAGCCTCCTTCATGTGGCTGAGCTCCTGCTTGATATCCTCGAAGCGTTGTTCCCAGTACTATTCTCTTCTTTCCTGCTGGTAGGGGATGAAATCACTCCTTTCCCCTCCATCATTCTAGCTTTGTGCCTCTTCGTTGTGACCATTCCCGGGAGGCAGTAGTGGGTCTCTTCCCATGGTCTGGTTATTCTCTCCTCCCTCGTTGACCTCTCTGAGGGGGTCGAGGTGGCACTGTTTCATGCGAGGAAGATTACTCGGGTCTTCTTGGGCTGGTCGTGCCTCCTGTGGGCACTTTAAGAGTTTTAGCAGCTCATCGTTTTGCTGTAGTAGACGTTGATTGACAAGACGGAGGGCGTCCAACTCGTTATTCGTCGGGAGATCCCCTGTGAAGGGATTAGTTTCTGGATTATTTTCAGCTTGTCGGCCATTGGTGGCTTCCTGTTGATCTTGCAGGCGCAGCGGATTGGTTTGACCTCGGCTCACATTGCGGGTTGAGACCATCAGTCACTGACAGATCAGCGTATTTGTAAAATGAGAACAGTCAGATTCTCACAGACGACGCCAAACTGATGGTGTAATTTTTGGTGGATGAGCAGAGTCAATGAATGTAATATTAAGGTGAGATTAGAGCTACATGGCTCATGGAATGGATGACGGTGTGAGGGCTGATCTTTTGTACGGAGATAATGACATAGAAGAAATATAGTGGTTCGCCAACTAAAGAGCTTGGCTAGTCCACTCTTTAATGGAGACTCTTGCTCCCTTTTTCTTTATTGATGATTTGAATTACAGAATAGTGTTTATGCCTACCAGATTCCCCCTTCAATGGAGGTATTGTTTAGCATATATAGACCGATCCCTAGTTCTAAGGGATCTGCACCGAGATCCTTGCCTTGCATCTGTAGGATTTCCCTTGATTTTCGGGAGAAGATCTTGGTTGATAGAGAGTTTTGTGTCTTGACTCTAGCTTTCCGTTCTCATTCCTTTTATTTTGGGGATACTTGTTGTCTATCCAGCTGTCCCCACGCCATTCCTATCGGTTTATTGTTGGGATGAAGCCAAGCTCTGGTCCTTCGAGCTCTTAATTCTTTCGGTCTGACCTACCGACTTGTTCAACAGATCTGAGCTCACCCTCAAAATTATTATCATTTATTCATTTCTTATACTTTTAATTCTGGTATCATCATAGGTAACATCATATATAAGAAGGCATCAGGGGGTCAAATATACGTAGTTATCATGGACAAAATGATATGACTTGCATAGCTGTCAAAATTGTTTTATTTTTTTAGCAAAAATGAGTCTTCCATTTGTCCAAAACCTAGAACATCAAGAGTTGCATGGGTCAAGAAAGATTTCTATGAACATAATAGGTAATAGCAAAGATATTCCACCACAATGCTACAAATCCAACAACAAATCAACATGATCAAGTTCACTTTAATGGAAATAGTAGCCAATTTTGTAGATGTGGATTTTGGGAGGCCTCCTTCCAGCAAATGGCCCCATCATCTTTCTTGATTGTCTCATTTCCCATTTCAATCAACTTGTTGCCTAAATTATTGCTACCAGAAAGTCAATTATTCAGCAGCACCTAATTATTCAGAACTCAACATCCAAATTTAATGATAAACAGAATATGACACAGTGTGTAAAGCTTCTGAATCTATTATCATGAAAGTTCAGGAACTGGGATTTCTTTAAAGGCAAAACAATTGATGTGGAACTGATAGTGATACATATTACGCTTAACAACAGACAGACATACAAGAATTTCATAGAAGTCTATAATCAAACAGATAATGAGCAGTGTTCTAGCGCCGGAAGAAAATGGATAACCTAAAAGAAACTGTGTGAAGAATAGACAGTTCTACCTGGTCAAGCTTTCGTAATACAAAAAAAGAGTGGAAGGAAACATTTTAATTGACGAATCACGTTTTCATACTTGAAACGGTTGGGAATGTGAGAGGAATGGAGTGATCCAACTTCTAATTTATAACTAACATTCAATGTAGAATAAATTTTCTTTGAGAGATAGAGAAAAGAATAGGCTCGTGATGGAAGAGAGAGTAGCTCCACACATTTAATTCCTAGAATTTTTTGAGCCACAGAGCCCACTGCTTATTCAATTGAGAGACAGAGAGAGATGAAGGGTGGAGAATGAAAGACTAATTAATGTTACCATTAAAGTAGGGGAGAAAAGAGAGACAGACGAAGAGGTGACCTCTCCCAATCATTATTCGGCAGTGAGGTTTGGTAATTAAATTAGGGATTTAAACGATCTAATTCTATTGTTGAGGGTAAAAAAAAATTAAGAATTTTGAGAATTAGCTGACATTTTAGATGGGGTCTAGTTCAATCAAAGACAACTCATCCACGTCGGGATTAGTGTACTCATAAGGTATAAATCTCTTAGTGTCTGACTTCAACTAGTTGTCAAGATTTGAATTTGAACTGGGTTTACAACTCGTCGTTATTATCACTTGAGCTACCCTTTTTAGATTGCTACTAATTAATTTTCAATAATATTTTAGAGAGTTTTATTCCTATTTTATTTGTGGATTCAAGTTTTCTAATATTTGTTTGTTATTGAGTAAATTATATTTTACCCCATGAACTATTATCTTTATTTTTTTTTGTACCCTCAACTATAAATTTCTCACATTGTACTCTAGAATATCAATTTTATTTCATATCACTGCAATAGATAACGACAAATTTAGAAATCTGTTAAAGGAGGGAGGAAAACTCTAGAGAGCTTCCTTCTAAGTGCATAGTAGCACTTTATTTTATCTCTTTTACAACCAAATGGTTGTTGGGAAGAAAAAGAAGATCGATTAGAGAAATAAATTTTGGAGGTTAGGAAGGGCAAAGTCATGAATAAATATTTTTCTTAATTTTTGTCTTGCACAAGTGTAATAGACAGTTATTTATTGGCAATACAAATCACTCATATACACATTTAGGGTGTAATATGAGAAATTTTATAATTGAAGGTGCAAAACAAAATAAAGGTAATCGTTCAAGGGGATAAAGTATAATTTACCTTTGTTATCCTATAGCATAAACTACCATATAGAGATCTAAAGCAAATAAGATGTAAGATTAAAATAAAATTTCATCACATATACTATTCCCATCTAAAAGAATAAAGAAAAAAATATCCGTAATTTCATCTTATATAAACAGCACTGCTGAATCATCATTATAGTTACAATTTCTTACCAAGGTCCAATGATATTTTTTGCTTTATCTTCTTCAGGTCCACGAATCAAGTCCTCCCCCCACCCCACAAAAAAGAAAAAAAAAATAGTTGCAATTTCTTGGAGCTCCAACAATGGCCGACTTTCAAGGCTATATCATCCTCTTCCTCGTTTGGCTTATTTCCACCATCCTCCTCCGAGTCCTCTTGAAGACTCGAAAGTCTCCCCTTCCTCCGAGCCCAACAGCCTTTCCGATCATCGGTCACCTCCACCTTCTTGCTCCGATACCTCACCAGGCTCTTCACAAACTCTCGAAACGTTTCGGACCCTTAATCCACATCTTCCTCGGTTCTGTCCCTTGTATTGTCGTTTCCTCGCCGGAGATAGCCAAAGAGGTCCTCAAAAACCAAGAATCTTCCTTCTCCAACCGACCCCAAATCGCTGCCGTTGATTACTTATCCTATGGTTCACAAGATTTCTCATTTGCACCCTATGGACCATACTGGAAGTTCATGAAGAAGCTGTGTATGTCAGAGCTTCTTGGTGGCCGAACACTAGACCTCCTCCATCCGGTTAGGCGTGATGAAATTCAACGTTTTATCGAATTACTATTGATGATGCTTTCTCAGCGCATATGAACAGGGGACGTATAAACTGTGATGACCGAGGTAGATCTAAGCTAAATTACTCTCGCGATTTGCAATTGAATATTCAGGGGAGTCTAGGGGAATGTAAACAGTAAGAAATATAGTGGTTCACCGGCTGCGGAGCTCGGCTAGTCCACTCTTCAATGGAGGCTCTTGCTCCTTTTTCTTTATTGATCACTTGAGTGCTTATTCAATACAATATGAAAGAAATTAGGGCTTTGTCCTGGCTCTGTAGCCTCTAGGGTTGCCTCTTGGGTATATGGTCCTCTCTAGAATGTTTCTACAAGATGCTCTTGGTACAAGTAGGGTTGTTGTCCTTTTTGGTGGGGGCATCGTACTAAATTTATAATGCAATTCCTAATCTCTAGAGAATATCCACCGAGATCTTTCCCTTCTCCAGCGGGATTTTCCCGGATTTTAGGGGAGGATCCTAGTTAGTTGAGATTTCACGCCTTAATTGAAGCTTCCTACTGCTCTGGGGGCGCTTGTTATTAGCTCGTTGTTCCCACCGCGTTTACTTTACCACCTCGCCTGGGATGAGCTCTAGGTCTGCATTCCTGAGCTCAGATTATCCTATCCGAGCTCCCATCTGGGTCGACCTCTTGGTCCGAGCTCATACTGGGGAATGTTTTTCCTGGTATCATCAACTATCAAAAAAGGCCAGAGCTTGTGAGGAAGTTGATGTTGGAGGAGAGCTTATAAGGGTGACAAACAATGTAATATCAAGAATGTTAATGAGTGAGAGATGTTGTGAGAATGAGGATGACGCCGGTGAGATTAGGAAGTTGGTTCAAGAGATAACCGAGCTCACGGGGAAGTTTAATCTGTCTGATTTTATATGGTTCTGTAAAAATTTGGATTTGCAGGGATTCAGAAAGAGGCTCAAGCATGTTCGTGACAACTACGATTCGATGATGGAAAGAGTCATAAGGGAACATCAAGAGGCAAGGAGGAAGAAGAAGGAAAGTGGTGATGGAAGTGATGTGGTTAAGGATCTGCTTGAAATTTTACTTGACATTTCGGATGATGAGAGCTCAGATATCAAATTAACCAAAGAGAACATCAAGGCCTTTGTGCTGGTAATCTAACCCCCCCTTGTTTTAATTGTTTTTTTTTTTTTTCACAATTTTTGGTTCTAGACTGAACTAGACAAGTAAAGGAACCATTTTTTTTTAAAGAAAACCAAACGGGTTATCAATCTTTCTGCAAAGACTGCATATATTTAATTTTTTAGACCTTATATTTGCAAAAATTTTATATATTGAACTTAAATTGTCGCCATCGACAAAAGTTGATTAATGATTAACTAAGTTGCTAACTAACATCTCCAATTTCAAAGAGGAAAATTGATCGACCATGGAGAAGTATACTTTTTTTCCTTTGTTATAAGAAATTCAGATTAGATTTTTGAAGCAGATAGTAATGTAGTTTTTTCGGCCGAATGGTGGTGTTTTAGGGGAACAAAAAATATTTTGAAATCTTCAAATAGATTTTGATGGGCCAAGTCTAAGGCCCCAACTCATTTTATAAGTCTAGTCTGAATAAATAATCTAACCAGACAAGATTCAATGAGTCCAGCCCAGAAGAGGTTCACGCCTAGTCAAGCTCATCAGGGTTCGAAGAGTTACATCATCAAAGGAGTAGACAGAGTCATCCCAAAAGCATCATCCATGCCGTCTTAAAAAAAGTCAACCCCCAAGTCATCTTTGACCCAATCTTAAGATGAGCTCCGTAACTGTCTCATCCATTAAGAAGATAACGTCAACTCTACCAGATTAGCCGCTTAGTTATTGAAAAGATGTCTCAGTCTTCTAAGAGACACTTTAAATTATAAGTCTTGCCAATACTTGGAGGGCATCGAGCACATCTGTTATCACTCTCCCTTTCTCTCTCTTAGCTTGTATCTCCACTGCTCTCCCTGCATTCTTCGAAGGAATAAAATACTCAGGCCACTCTAGCCCTTCATAGTGGAGTATGTTACGTTGACCGAACTATTCTACATCTTTGTCTTACTTGAGTTACTCTCTCTCTCTCTTTCTACTTAATTACTGCATTAATTACTGATCACTTGACCAGTGGTGCATAAAACTGATTTGTGCATCATCAGTTTGGCGTCGTCTGCGGGAACCGACAAAATTCTCACCTAATCACTTTTCTTGTTGTACCTATGGCGATCACCACCAGATCTATGAATCAGCCCAAAGACAATCCACCACGAGAGGAGGAGGTTGCCCATCTACCAACCAATCCCGTTCTGAATGCACAACAGATGTTGGAAACAATGCAATAACTCAAAAATCAGAATCAGCAAATCCTGCAATTGATGTTCGCTGGACAATAAGGAGGAGCACAACCCAGAGGACATCAATCTAGAGGAGCTCCATGCCTTGGGCGTCAGGGAGCTCCCACTTGGGTGCCCCTTTAGGAGGAGCCCCCTTCGGTGCCCCCTATAAGGGAGCTCCTCCTCATAACCATTATGCAGCTCCACCTCCTCCTCTAGCTCTCTCTTTCCATGATAGAGACCCTCGTTTTCAAGAAAATGAGGGCGAGAATCAAAGTGTGGAGTATGAGAGTCATTTTCATGACAATTTCAAAGGAGCCCCAAATCATTAGGACGAAAAAATCAAATAAGTGCAGAATCAACTGAGCGACGTCTTTAATGTAATAAAGACGCAAGGAACAGAGACGGTGGATTACTTCGTAAGGCGAATTGACACCTTTTGTGCCAAATGTGGCAAACTACCCTCTTCCTAAAAATTCAAAATGTCATCCATAGAAACTTTTGACGGCACAAAAAACCCACTTGATCACCTCGAAGCCTACAAATCCTTAATGTAACTACACAATGTTCCTGACAAAATCATGTGTAGGGCTTTCCTGACCACCTTGAAGGGATCTGTCCAATAGTGGTTCGCCAAGCTCATCTTATCCTCCTTTGGCTCCTTTGCCGAGCTAAGCAGGTCCTTTGTGTCACACTTTAACGGAGGACGTCGCTACCAGAAGCCTGCCACCCACCTGCTTAACATAAAACAGGATTGAGACGAAAGTTTGAGGAGCTACCTCACTCGTTTTAAAGATGAGGTCTTCTAGATTGAGGAACCCGATGATAAGGTCAACATGACCGTCTTCCTGGGAGGTCTCCGATCATTGAGCTTCCTCTTCTAAGTGATGAAGTGCCCACTAAAGAGTATGTCAGAACTATTGACAAAAGCCTAGAAATATATGAATGCTGAGGACATCACCAGGGTCAAATGAGGTGAATCCTCACGTACATGAGAAAAGAGAAAGGAAAGAAACAGAAAAGATAAAAAGGAGAGCGAAAACAAATGAGGCAAGACAAAAAGGGTGTCTGCCAAAGATGAACTTGGTCCTGTCCCTCAAAGGGAGCGACAAATCTTCACTCCCATCAATGCCACTGTCAGGCACATCCTATTCCAGACCCAGGATGACCCCATAGTAAAGTGGCTTAGAAGAATGGAATCTCCCACAAACTGTAGGAATCCTAACAAGTATTGCCGCTTTCATCGGGATCACGACCACTACACCGACAATTGCTTTGAGCTTAAAAGACAAATTGAGGAGCTCATACAGCATAACCAGCTATGCCAGTATATTACTGATAGAGGCCAAGCGCCTCCACCACTTCGTAACCAGGAGGATCAACAACCTCTTGGAGAAATTCACACCATCTTTGGAGGGCTTGCAGGAGGAGGAGAATCCCTCTCCGCCATGAAAGCCCATGCCAGAAAAGCTAGACACCTTGACGATTTGCCCTTGTCCAAGGCACCCAAACAAGGAAATGACGAGGTCATATCCTTCTCAGACAAGGACCTAGAAGGAATTCAACATCCCCACAACGACCCATTGGTGCTTACTATGACCGTTGTCAATTTTCAAGTACGAAGGATTCTGGTAGACAATGGCAGCTTTGTAGATATCTTATTCACAGAAGTCTATGACAAGCTCTGTCTTGGGAGAGAAAGACTACAGCCCATCAGGTCGCCTCTTATCGAATTCTCAAGGGAGAAGGTGTACCCCCTAGGATCCATCACCTTGTCAGTCACTGCCAGCGTAGTACCTCGAAGCTCCACAATCATGGTAAATTTCTTGGTGATAAACTGTCTGTCGGCCTACGACGTCATCCTAGGGCGATCCGCTCTTAACACCCTAAGAGTCGTGCTCTCCACTTATAATCTTATTCTCCGTTTTTCAACCCCAAAAGGAACCAAAGAGGTTTGGGAAGACCAAGTTGCTGCAAGAGAATGCTATGTCTCTTTCATGAAGACCAAGAAGCCACAAGAAGCCCTACAAATGGAGATGCTCGACCCTAGAGATGATGCCACATTGGAGAGATAAACTAGTGGAGGAGCTCACACCAGTGATCCTGTATAAGAAGCATCCAAATCAAAGAGTGTCCATTGGTTCCTTCTTTCCTGAGGATTTATCCCAACAGCTCACAAACTTTCTTAGGTGCAATATGGATGTTTTCGCATGGTCACACGAAGACCTCTAGGGCATCGACCCTGAGGTCACCACCCACCTCCCTCAATGTCGACCCTCATTACAAGCATGTTCGCTAAAAACTAAGGAGCATCTCCACTAAAAGGGTGCAAGCAATGGACAAAGAGGTGGGAAAGCTAATAGAAAATGGGACAATCAAAGAAGTAACCTATCCAGTTTGGCTATCAAATATGGTGATGGACTTTACTGAACTTAATAAGGCGTGCCCTAAAGATAGCTACCCATTTTAGTGGATCGATAATTTCATCGACGCCATCGCAGGCCACAATTTACTCACCTTTATGGATGCATACTCTGGGTATAACCAGACCAGCATATATCCACCAGATCAGGAGAAGACGTCCCTCATCACTCCCAAGGGAACCTACTGCTACAAGGTTATGCCTTTTGGACTGAAAAATGTGGGAACGACCTACCAACGGCCGCTGAACAAGATGTTCCAGTCACAGATTGGAAGGACAATAGAGGTGTACATGGACGACATGTTGGTAAAGAGCCTCTACGCAGCAGACCACGTAGAATACCTTTAGGAAATATTCAATGTTCTTAGGTCATACCACACGAAGCTGAACCCTGAGAAGTGCGCCTTTGGCATCGGATCAGGAAAGTTCTTGGACTTTGTGGTCAACCAGAAAGGGAATTAATAAGCCGAATCTTGACAAGATCAAAGCCATCTTGGATATGAAATCACCCACCACAACCTAGGAGCTCTAGTGCCTCAATGGGAGAATTGCAGCTCTTAACAGATTTGTTTCCAAATCTGCAAATAAGTTCTTACCCTTTTTCAAAATTATCCGGAATGCCTTCGAGTGGGGACATGACGCAGAGGAAGCCTTTCAAAAGTTAAAAGCTTATTTGGTTACGCCCCCGCTCCTTTCACATGCTATGTCAGGTGAAACTTTGTACTCATACCTCTCTGCTTTCCCATTGATAGTAAGCCTATCCTCATTAGGGACAACGAAGGAATGCAAAAGCCTTTTTCTTACGTGAGCAGAGTGATTGATTGAAAATAGTGTCGTTTCCTAACCTCTCAACACCACCCTCAAATGTGTATGGCTTATGTGTGAAGGGAGTGTCACTCTCCCTCGGGATGATACAAGAGATAGGAAACAACGGAATATGAATGGTGGAAAATGGATGAACAAAATATGTGTGAAATGAAATGTGGAATGTGCACAAAAGTGCTCCCCAATCGCCAGGAGTCTTTCGTTGTCGGTGTTTTACTTGGAAAGTATTCTAAGGTCGTTTCCTCAGGGAAGGAAATGGAGTTTTGTGAAAGTGATTTTACAAAAGTGAAAAGAAAGTGTAAAATCTTGTATTTGAGTTTTGTGTTTGGTTTGTAAATGAAAATGCAAGAAAACAAGTGTTGGTTAATCCAAAGGATTCATTCCAATGGGAATACCAAATCAACTCAAAGCCTTCCTCCGATTGAGCATGAATGAATGATTGATTCGGGGGAAGCTAGGGACGAGATTGATGAGTATCTAAGCATAACCCGTGACTAGGCCTACGGGATATCAAAGGCTCACCAACTCATCCACTCTCAGCCCCGTCAAACCGAACCATTTGACTGAAAAGGGAGGAATGAAGAAGAGTTGAAATGGAATCCCCAAGAGGAGGTCTTCCCTTGGATTAACCAACTTAAATCCTAACTACTCATATTAAAAGCGAGACATTCATAATGTAAAGAGACAAGGATGAAATGGAGATTAAAACTTAACTAAATGCAAGAAATCTTAAACTAAGAAGAGAAATCAACAATACCCATTTTAAACTAAGAAATGAAGAATTTGAAAGCATAAATGGTGAAATCTAAGTTACATAACTAAACTTGAAATAGACTTGAAGTAAATGACATTAAGGTAATAAAATGAAGATTACAAGAGTATGAAAGCTTACTACAATAATATCAAGTGAAATGGGAGAAAAAAATGCAAAAAAAAAATTTACTATTCATCATCTTCAACCTTGGAACTCTCTCTCTATATCTACTCCTAAGCTTAGGTAGCCAACCCCCCTCAAAATGTTGAATATTGTTGAGATATATGGAGTGTATGCCTTGCAAAAAACATCCATGAGGGTCCCCCCTAGCTGTGTGCTCGAGCTCCTATCAAGAAGGGGCTGAAATGATGCATTTGACATGCTAGGAGAGCTTAGCCTGGCAGCCCACTGAGCAGCCCACTTTCTTCCATGCTTCATTAATGTCAAGCCTCTAAAAGTCTTTAACTAGGGTGTGGAGGGGATGTTCTTGTGTAAGGAATGTCAGGGAACAAGTGGGAGAAGATTAGGAGGGACCCCCAAGCAAGTGGACCAAGAAAAAAAACGTTCTGGGCTGTTTCAGGAATGACTACCGGTAGCTCGTGCAGTAGTTGTCACTCCAGTAGCCTTTGACTACCGGTAGTCAAACGGTAGTCAATTTTGCTCTTGACCAGCTGTGGTAGAATTTGAATAACTCTTGATCTAACAGTTGGATTGAGCTAAAATTTTGACACGATATAGAAAACATCCAGATCTATAACTTTCATGTTTTGAACTTTTTCAGATTCTAAGTAAATTATGGTCAAAATAAAGGACAACCGAGGCAGTGCTTCCCAGTGATGTGGCAGCTGGTGCCTTTGTTCCAAAACACCAATACCTCCTTGATTTATTCACTTTTAAGCCTCCAATTCTTCATGTATTATGTCCATGCCATTACCACATATCCAACATAGTTGCAAGGTCCTAAAATTCAACATTTAAGCTATCAAAACATGCAACATCGAGAATTCAACATTATTCATAAAATAGACTAACACTAAGTAATTAAATACAAAAGTTGGGTTAGAATGCTTGTAATGAGGCCGTTAAATATGTAATATTATGCACACATCACAGAGCAAGAGTAGAAATAAGATATTCAGGGCTAGAAAAACTAGCACTCGCCCTGATCTCTACAACAAGGCGTCTTCGACATTACGTCTAAAGTCACACTATCGTTGTTGTCATGGACCAGCCTCTAAAGAGAGTTTTGGGGAAGCCAGATGTTTTTGGAAAACTCCTTAAGTGGACAGTAGAGCTAGACGAGTTCGATGTGTAGTACCAACTAAGGGTAACCATCAAAGCACAAGCCTTGGTGGACTTCGTTGTCGAGCTCATACTGACGGAGGAAAAGGACAGCAAAACTTTAGCACTTCAGGAAGTCTCATCGGAAGCCCAACCAGGCGCACAGACGCTTAGACCTGCTGCCTAGGACAACTTGGCGCCCTGCCTTGGTGCCTAGGGCATCTTGGCACCAACAGTAGGCACCTTGACGTCCCCCACGGCCTCCAAGGCCCACTCTCTGTCACCTCCCTAGATGCTCTACGTTTATGGCTCTTCGACCAGCAAAAGAGGTGAAGCAGGCCTAATCCTGACCAGCCCCGACGACACTCCTATCAAGTATGTCGTGAAGCTCTACTTTATAGCCTCCAATAATGAGACAGAATATGAAGCCCTCTTCTCTGGCCTAAGGTTGACAATTGAAATAGAAGCCCAACATCTCATCACTTATAATGACTCTCAGTTGATAGTCAACCAAGTGAAGGGCAAGTTTAAAGCAAAATGAACCAGAATGTAATTGTACCTCGTTATGGTGCAAGCCTTGCTGGCTAAGTTCCACCACTTTTAGATCTATCACATCTCGAGGGAAGACAATCCCACTGCGGATGCACTAAACAGGCTTGCCTCATCCTCGAAAGCCCTATCAAAACCAACATTCATCGGTCACCAGCTCAAACCAAACAAGTTAGACGTGGAAGCCACTAACGTCAATTGCACATCTGTCGACTCGAACTGGATAACCCCCAATAATGGCATACCTTTAGAAGGGCGCGTTACCAGACGACCTGGAAGCCAGGAAGCTTAGGATGAGAGCCTCCAAGTTCACCATCTTGTAGGGCATTTTATACAAAAAGGGTTACTCCCTACCATTATTATGCTGCCTCTCCCTAGAGGAACCTAACTATGCCCTACGAGAGATCCATGAAGGAGTTTATGAAAACCACTCTGGAGGACGCTCCCTCACCCACAAGGTACTCAGGCAGGGTTACTTCTGGCCTAGTATAGTTAGGGACTCCTAGGAGTTCACTAAGAAATGCGACAAGTGCCAGTGCTTCGCCACTGTGCCTAGGCAACCATCAGAAGAACTGATAGCCATCACAAGTCCATGACCTTATTTCAAATGGGACATCGACCTCTTGGGACCTTTGCCTTTGAGGAGGGAATAGTGTAAGTTCGTGGTAATAACCATCGACTACTTCACAAAATGGGCGGAGGTTGAGCCCTTAGCAAAGATAACAGACACAAAGGTTAACGATTTATTCTGGAAGAACTTATTTTGTCGCTTTGGAGTACCCCACGCCATATTCAGTAAAAACACCAAATAATTTGACAACAAGCTCCTAAACTTGTTTTGTATCGACCTCCAGATAAAGCAGCCTCATTCCAACTCAGCGCACCCGTAGACAAAGGGATTGGCAGAGGTCACCGGTCATAACAGTGCTACGCAACCAAAAGACGAGGCTTGAAAAAACAAAGGGTCTCTAGGTGGATGAACTCTCGGGTATATTATGGGCCTACCAAATGCCACCAAGGACCCCGACTGGAGAAACTCCTTTTTCAGTCGCTTTTGGAGCTGAGACAGTCGTACTTGTGAAAATCGGGGGTACATTCTCTAAGGGTCTAACACCACGACCCCATCACTAACGAGGAAGGACTCCACGTCAATGAAGGCATCTACAAGGCCATTTTCTGAATCAGTCTCAACCTTGGTAGCCCTTTCATGAGCCAATCGTAGATCCGCCTCAGCTCGAGAAACCCTCTTGCGAGCTGCCTTCAACTTTGCCTTCGATTTCAACCGGGCAGCCTCATTATCTGTCTCAAGCTTAACGGCCCTCTCACGGGTCACCACAAGCTCTGCTTCGACCCTCATACAAGCAACCTCTTTGAGCGCGACCCTTTCATGGGTCACCACAAGCTTAGCCTGGAAAGCCCTACCATCAGCTTCATGCTCAGCAATCCTCCCTTGGGCAATAAGAAGCTCATTTTTTCATAGCCTCATGACTCTACTTCAACTAGCTAAAATGAACAGTCCTTGAAAAAAGACACACAGATGTAGTTAAAACGTGAAGAAGACAAAAGAATATTAGTACCTAAGGAGGGAATGGAACAAGGGAGAAAGCAGACCCTTACCTAAGCCAGACCTTCCACAACAATGTCGATGACACCCTCAGTGCCCCGAGCACTAACCTTAATAATGTCCTCTAAAAAAAAAATTCTCCCAAGTTGCTCCCTGACGATCCGCATATCACCCAACATGGAGTTAGTCTGAGTAGGTGCTCCTATAGAAGTCCCCACAGGAGGAGACGATGAATGGGGGTAAGAGATGTGGCCGAAAGGGGAGTCACTGGCGGTCACCTCTGAAGGAGTCGTTGACCGAGGAGGCGCGCACTGGAGGGGTCTTCTGGGAGGGGCTCGCCAAAGTATCGATGACTCTTGCAACCTTTGGAGGAGGAGTACTCATAGTGGAATAACGGGACTTCACCATTGTCCTATCCACTGCAAAAAGGATAAAGTGTTCTTCTGAAGTAAGACTAAGCCAAGAAAGAGAACTGACACACCTTTCCTCTTCAGGGAGGAACCACCATGCCTCGGAGAGAGTGCGCCAACCCTAGCACTGCCAGTAGAAGAGTCTCTAGCTCCTCCCTCTTTGAGCATGAGAGCTCCCAAGTTCTTCACAGGGTGAGCATTCACCATATGTAGCTTCCATTCTTGTTCATTTGAGAGCACTAGGGAGCCTAAAAGAAGTGTGATGAGAACAAGTTCGTGAAAAGGCAAATGAAATAAAATAATAGCGGGCATACCAATTCTCTTGGGAGTGTCCCATCTTCCTGGTACCAAAGCTCTGTCAGCCTCTAAAGCCCACTCTCCTCTAACAAATATAAAGCGTGCCTTCCAGCTATGGTAGTTTGAGCGTAATCCAGTAGTCAATTTACCTCCATTCGGAGTAAAGTAGTACCAACCACGATTGAGAGCAGGAGTCTCACTCAAAGTATAAGCTACACAAAACTCTTCTGGAGAAGCATCCTCACGATGTACCTTTCTGCATAGTGCCAAAAATCCCAACAAAACTCTTCAACCAATGGGCGCCAATCACCTTGGCGTAAGTGAAAAATAATGTAGAATACGCTAAATAGAGGAAGGCATTGGGAACCTCAGCCCAACCTCAAGCACCTCATCATAGATAACAATGTCTATAGAGGAGTCATCACAAGCAGGCTCACCCATCTCAGCTAGACGACACAGTTCCGTTGGGAGAATGTTATAAGCGGAGACAATTTGTAGAATATCCACATCAGTGTTGAGAGTACTGAAGATGGTACTTACCTTAGATCCGTCATCATCAAGAGCTACCTTTCCTCGATGCTTGTTGTTGCGAGGGAGAAGTGAAACATTGCCCGAACCACTAGCAGGAAAACCTTGAGGGATCTGACAATACGGAGTTCCACCTGACTGAGCCATATCATTCGCCATTTTACCAGAATCATCGCCACCAAAAATATCGGTGAGCTCTCTTCTCGTGAAGATCCATGCCCGGTGTCCACCTCCACCACACCTAGCTCACCCAACGATGCCAACCTAGCTGCACGCGACGACGCCTGACAGCGCCCAGGCCCTGGCGCCCTTGCCCAATTGGTGCCTAGTGGCATTGCGTGTGGCACGTCGTCTCAACCATCATCGGCGATGGAATCATCGCCTACTCAAGCTCCTTCGAACTCCCATGCGGCATCCTCTCCATGCTCGGCTTACCCATGAGCCCAAACTTGTAGCGCCTCATCACTCTGGGTCCCCACATCGAGAAACGTGCAAAATGCCTCGCTTTTGGTATCACCCGAGGCGTGCTCGTCCAGTTGCGCCAAGCACTCAACGACATCTTCCCTCTTCACCCTAGCTAGTCTTATCAGCACCGACTCACCTCCATGGTTTGTAACCAGTGCCCCTGGCGCCCTCCTCTTAGTGACATCGTCGTCTGTCTTTTGCGGCCTGGATCGCCTCATCAGGCAGCGCCTAAGGCACCTCGTCTTCATCAACCTAGGTCAACACTTCACCCATGCCTCCTCCTTCGCTTACCACCACACCAGTGAGCTCCTGGCCGCCTGCCTCAACACAGATTACTCCATCGCCATGAATACCGATGAACTTTTCTCCTTTGCCGATTACTCTATCGCCATGAATACCGATGGACTTTGATCCACCACTCAATACTGACCTCTAAACAATCATCTTAGAAAAAGATCTCTACACCCACTCATCCAACTTGGGTTCTCTAGTATCTTAAAAAGGAATTTCTTATCAAAGTGAATGAAATGAGGAGAGAAGTAATAAACCCCCAATTTATGGCCTAGGACTTTTTGAAATTCTAAAAGGAAATAAAATGGGAGGGGTCTGGAGATGTCCTACAGAACTAAAATATATTAGGAAGGAAGAAAGAGGCTTAGTATGTCGATCCCCGAAATTCAGTCGAAGCACAACATGGACATAGCTGGATTCATTTCAGATTGCTAGAGAATCCTTGTTGGGTTGAAACTAATTGCCTGGACATTGACTTTGATTTTGTAGTCAAGAGGAGTCTTCGTCAGTCAGGATCCAGGCTCAACTAAATGCCCTCTTCTCCAAGTTTTATCGGACACAAGACATTGGAGGACAAATAATGGGCCAGGCCCAAGGGCCCAACTTATGTTATAAGTCCAGTCTGAACGAAGAATTTAACCAAACAAGATCCAATAGGTCCAGCCCAAAAAAAGTTCACTCCCAGTCCAGCTCATCCGGGTTTAAGGAGGTACATCACCAAGGGAGTAGGTAGAGTCATCCCAAGAGCCTCATCCACGCCGCCTTGAAAAAAGTCAACCACCACGTCATCTTTGACTTGATCTTAAGGGGAGCTCTGTAACTGCTTCATCCGTTGAGAAGATAACATCAGCTTCACTAGATTAACCACTTAGTTACTGAAAAGATGCATCGGTCTCTTAAGAGGCATTATAAATTGTAAGCCTTGTCAATACTTGGGGGGCATCAAGCACATCTGCTATCACTCTCCCATCTCTCTCTCTTAATTTGGATCTTCATTGATCTCCCTGCTTTCCCTATACTACTCGAAGTAATAAAATACTCAGGTCACCCTAACCCTTCATAATGGAGTAGGTCACATTGACCGAACCACTCTACATCTTTGTCTTGCTTGAATTACTCTATCTTTCTACTTAATTACTGATCACTTGACCAGTAATGCATAAAACAGATTTTCACATCATCAGGTTTTATATTGCTTCAATGTTGTAGTTTAGAATTATTTATGTTGGTCATTGCTTCAACGTCTACATTATTCATATGTATATTGTTTTTATATTTACTTAGAAAATTATGGGACTTAGGCAACTTGCTCCATTTTCTTCTCCTCTACATGTTGAAGATTTTTGCTGGTACTCTTACCAATAGACTTCCATGGAGGAATAGATTAATCTTTTTCAACGAGTTGAAGCATTTATGATCTAGTAGATGCAGTGCCACCTTGCTAATAGCTATCTAGTACATTACCCTTGTACATTTAATAGTATTTATTTTTTGCTCTCTAAAAACCTCAATTTTTTTATCTTTTCCCTTTCTATGCACTAAGAGTATTTTTCAGTTTGAATAGTTTTTTTTTTAACTAAGAAAATATTTAAAAAATAAATATGAAAGCTATTACTATAGTTTTATACTGCATTTTTTCTCAATAGATATTGCACTTTAGTCCTAAAATACGAGTAAATATTCAATATAACGGGGGATACCACCATATGGTATCATCATCCAATGAAGAAAAATTCAAATGATACCACACTTCTATACATGAGGTAATATTATGTTACATAGATGAATAGTTATCTAATTGTGTGAGATTCACTTATCTAATTGTTGCTATTGGATGATTACACCATGTGAGCGTAACGACATGGTGTAACCGAGATACTCAATGTTTTCTCATAAATTATATAAAGTTATGAGTAGATTTAAAATAATAATAATAATAAAAAAAGTAAAGTGTTACTGGTTAAAACGTGGTGCGGCTAAAACATAGTCTATCCATATTTAAATCAATTATGGAGATCCAATCTAATGAAATCTTTGATTTTTTTCAAATTTACAGAACATATTTTCAGCTGGTACGGACACATCTGCCATTACAACTGAATGGGCACTAGCAGAGCTAATCAACCATCCAAATGTAATGGAGAAAGCACAAAAAGAGATTGATTCTGTGGTCGAAAAGAATAGACTAGTAAAGGAATCAGACATTCCAAACCTTCCCTACCTTCAAGCCATTGTCAAGGAAACTTTAAGACTTCACCCCGCAAGTCCACTAATTTTTAGGGAGTCAAGTGAGGACTGCACCGTCGGGGGTTACAAAATTCAGGCAAAGACCCGACTTTTCGTTAACGTGTGGGCCATCGGCCGAGACCCAAACTACTGGGAAAACCCTCGAGTTTCAACCTGAGAGATTTTTTAATAGAGAAGGAGATAGAAAGAGTCATTTGGATGTGAGGGGACAACATTTTCATTTGTTGCCGTTCGGGAGCGGACGAAGAGGGTGTCCTGGAACTTCACTAGCATTACTGGTGGTTCAAACAAGCCTTGCTGCTATGTTGCAGTGCTTTGAATGGAAGGGTAGTGGTGGAGGGAGTGGCACTGTGGACATGGAGGAGGGAACTGGACTCAGTCTTCCAAGGGCTCATCCCTTGGTTTGTGTTCCAGTGGCTAGGCTCAATTCATTTCTTTTAAAATAGCCGTATGGAGGATCAAATATATTGAATGAAGAAGCTTCATTGCTTCACTACATTTGAAGTGTCATTAGAAAGAAAACACAGTAATGGAAAAAGAAGTGCAAGAAAGGTTTTATGTATTTGTGTGACATCATAATACGACATATTGGCAGCCAAGTTTGTTTAAAAAGTTTCACTAGTTTTATTTTCTATTATATATCAGTCGACAAAAGTTTTGAGAGTAAATAACGTTGTGTTATTACTTTTTTGGAAAAATTTCAACCACACTCCCTCTAGTTTAACATATCTTCAAAAACACTCCCTCTATTTTTTAAATCTTCTGTGACACCCCCTATCAGATTAAAAATATTAACTAGAATGCAATTTTATTAAATTGCGTATGATATATTTGAGGAAAAACTTCATCCACGCCCCCTCTAGGTAAGTATATCTTCAATAAGATCCTCTCTAGATAAGCATATCGTCAATGAGACTCTCTCTATTTTCTACTTTTTTTTACGTATTAAAATTCGATTTAAGGTAATTAAAATTTATTTTTTTACATATTAAAATTTGAATCAATTAAAAATTATATTTTTTACATATTAAAATTTGGACTAATTAAAATTCTATTTGAGTAAATTAAAAATTATTTTTGATCGACTCAAATTAAATTTTTACTATAATTGTTGCACGATCACAACAGCAAGGTTGCCCGAAATTTTGCATCAACAAACATAAACACGGTACAAACTTAAAAACATACAATCTAAAATGATACAATCTGAATATAATACGACAATATTCGTTTAAAATCGTAGGAAGGAATAGATCGACTCAATAAGTTTGAAAGATTCTTTAAAGTTTTGAGTGAGTCTCATCAAATATTAGAACTTAGTGTTGATATCAACAAATTAGATCAATTATTTAGGTTCAAATAATATTACTCAATTATAAAATAAACATTTAACAAAAATGAGAAAAATATATATATTTTTTTAATTTATTGGTCAGGGGTGTTTGACTGGACTACAATTAATTATCTCTCCCTCTCCTATCACCATCACATTATTAGATCGTTAATTTAGGTCAAATTTTTACGGCTCAAAATTATTATTCTTCAAATTATTGCCATCAAACTAGGACCACAACCACCAAGATAAGGCTCTAATTGAGAACCACAAGCAAGTGATGGTGATCAGCATTAATGCTGGGATAATACATGCTCCCAGGGGAGAGGAAAGGACAGGAAATGAAACCAATAAGTCGATGCTTTAGCCAATATTTAATCATCCATATTTAAAATGTGTATTATGTGTGTCACTTGTATCCGTCATGATGTGTTAGGTTAATTTTAAGTTTATGTTAAAAATCACAAAATACGAACTTGACGTGTTTAATAATCGTACAACATATGTAAACACGAACTTGATTTGACAATTAAACGAATTATTCGAACCTAACTTATTTGATATGTTTAATAAACATGTCGTTTTTGAGTTAATATACGTAAATGATTTGTTTAACACACATAACACGACATGTTTAATACATATAACTTATTTTCACACCTGTTCATTACCATTAAATACATTATTCAATCATTCATTCAAAATTTTAAATAATTCTTTCACCAATAACATAACACATCTCATTAATGAAATTAATTAAAATATATTCAAGTTTCTAACTCAAAAATTAAAAGAAAATTTTAGAAAACAGAAGGGATCTTATTGAAGATATGTCTATCTAGATAGTTGTGAATGAAATTTTTCTTAAAATATAGCTTAAGTAATTTAGTAAAATTACATTCTAATTAACATCTTTAATTAAAAAGGGATATTAGTAAAGATTCAAAAATAAAAAGAATATATTAAAATATATGATAAATTAAAAGAGATGTAATTTAGTCAATATAACATTACTGAATTAAAAATTTGCCCAATTAAAATTACAATACCAAAATTATTTCTTCGGTATTGCAATCAAGTCCCACTTTGTTGTCGCTACATGAACTTGACCAGCAAAAGAAAAATAAATAAAGTGGGACTTGACTACCATACCAAAGAAATAATTGCAATGCTGTCCTTTTAATTGCAATGTCTTAACTCCTCTGCATAATTCAATTCGAGCAATTCTATTGAAACTCAATTTATTAATTTAATTTAGTATAATCTTTGAATTGATTGTAAGTTTTTTTAAACATTAAAATTTAGTGTTAATCTAATAATTTTAATGAAACCACGTTATTATATCAACAAATTTGATTAAATTTTTAAGTTCAAATAACATTACTCAATTCTAAAGCAAACATGTAACGAAAATGAGAAAAATATTGTTTTTTTTTTCTTTTTAGTTTATTATAAGTGTTTGGACCAACTTACACACACCTTAAAAAATCTTCTCCGATTATTCAAAAAATAGGTTATCCATGTCGAGACTAGATATTCATAAGCAATAAAAAATCCGCATAACTTGACCAAAAAAATGTGAAAATTCAGCCTAAAAAAAACCAATGAAGCAAATAATAAAGCATCAGAACTTTATGTACTATATAAAGAGGTATTGACCCAACCCAGGCGGTTTTTAAAAAAATTTCCCATAAAATGGTCGATTTGAAAATAATTCCCAAACTCAGGTCGTTTTTAAAAACGTCAAATGGACTGACGTTTTCAGGATAAAGACGTCAGTTAGTATGACATTTTTATCTTAAAAACGTCATTCCATTTGACGTTTTTAACTAAAATATCGTGACCCACATTTAAAATAAAAACGTCATATGGACTGACGTTTTTAACGTCAGTCCATTTGACGTGTTTAAGTTAAATGGCCGGATTCCCCTTCTTTCTTCCCTTATTCCCCTTCTTCCCCCAAAATTAGTCTGAGCCCTAAAATTGGAACCTGTCTTCAACCTTCAACCTGCCTTCCTAAAATTGGAACCCGTCTGCCTTCCTACAACCAGCCTTCCTGCAACCAACAGCGACCACACCATCAAAACCAGCAGGGAGCACGAGAGACCAGCTGCGACCACGATCGACCACCGTTGACCACGAGCGACCAGTTGCGACCACAAGCAACCACCATTGACCACGACCGACCACCATTGACTGCCTGCAACCACCATTGACAGTAGGTTAGTGTATTTCATTTTTTTTATTTTAAATTTATTTTTTGTAATTATCTGTTAAATAAAATTTTTATTTGTTGGTTGTAATTTTGTGTTAAATAATAATTTATTATGTCTATTCTGGAACCAAAACACCCTTGTTTCCATGTTCATTTTTCAGTTAGCTTCGTTGGGGGGTGTTGTTGCATTTTAGCCACTTTATTGCTAAAGGGCAGACTAAACAGAAGAAAAAAAGACCCTGTGGAGCATTGTTTTTTTCTTTTTCACTATGAAAATATTGCAATAGAGGAAAAACTTAATGGTTACTGCACATAGGAAGATTGTGACTATTGTTCTTGTATATAAAATATTTTTGTGTTCATAGTTTCATATAATGTTAACTCATTACTGCCCTTTAGATTATTTATCCAAGACTCTAAAAATTTGTGTCTTTAATAACATAACATAAATTATTAAAATGTAGATAGACAATACAAAATGAATGACAATACAACATTGTGTAGTCACAATCACTAACTATACAATAATATCTAGTGACACATACTGACATTCAACATTGTGTAGTCACAGTCACTTATTTAAAAACAAAAGTTAATGCAGACCATATATTGCACTTCAATGTGGTAGTGTGTTGTCACATTCCATATCTTGTGAAAACACAGTAGTTAACAACCACAAACCATAATACTATTAAACATATCACGGTCAAGAATGACTATTAGGCATGATGAATAGTGTGTAATCACATGTACTGCACAATGGCATTTTTACAATTGGACCATCAACTCAAATGGACTGACGTGACTACACATTACTGCACTGCTGACAAATTTATTTATTTCAAACAATGAAAACCACTATGTTTTATTTACTTTAATCATCATTGTTGCTTTATTAGTTTCTTCAGTGTGTTGTCATATGTCAACTTTTTTGTTGTTACATCCTGTAAATTGTCAATCTATACAGTGTGTTGTCAATGTATAAAGTGTGTTATCACTTTAATCAATCTATGCACTGTGTTGTCAATTTAATCAAGTTATGCAGTGTGTGGTCAGATCCAAACTTTTTCATTGTCATTTTACATCACTGACAAATCAGTTATAAACTATGTCAAACCGAGCATATATATACTACATTTCACAGTTGTGTAGATGCACCACCACCAAAAAAAATATATATAGGAGCACATCACATATAAGTTCTTCTTCACGCAATGACCAAAATAGTTCATCTTCGGGTAACAAATGTGAACGCCTAACGGATAGCTCAACATCGTTGAACAAAGTTTCTTCTATCGAATTATATACCGACTCCAGTGGTGTAACGTGGTATGGACGAAAACGTGCATTCTGCAATGAGCCCATCAACCCTTATCACCCATTCGGACAAGCTGGACATGTAATTGTTGGCTCTGTAACTGATTATCCACCTCCAGGTGCTCATATCGAACCTACACCAACATGGCGACAGTTATATGACAAACGTTGTGACCTTGAAGTATTTTGTCGTTGGCATGGAATTGCAGTACCAAAGGCTCGTTCGGCTGATATTTGCAATTCACAGAATTCAAACAATCATGACGAGGTCATTTCAAGGCTTGAACGTGAAATTGATCAAATGCAGCGTCGTCTTGATCGTTTCCACGCACTCGATTATGCTAAAATAGAACATTTTGATCCTGAATATGCCGAAATTGAAATTTTAGAGAATCTGTTACTTGTTTCTGATCCTGAGCTTTCTGATTTCTCTGATTTGGACGATGATGCATCTGACACTTTTATCCCATCATGTTTATGTGTACTCGATAATCCTTTATGTTGTTTTGAATATCAACCACGTTGCTGACATCCTTTTTATTTTATTTATGCATTAATTATCAAAAGTCATGTTAGCATAATTTGGTCATACAATTAATTAAAACAACATGTTAGCATAATTTGGTAACAAAATTTAATTAGTAATTTTGAATTTCATAAAATATTAATAATAAACTATAAATTAAAATTTTAGAATATTATTGAAGTAAATAAAATAAAAAAGCTTTGTACGTTCATGCATGAATATCAGTATACTTGAAAGAACAAGAGAGTGAAATACTTACCAGCTTGTGATTTCAAGAAGAGTAGGAGAAAATTATTCTGAAGAATTATGGCGACTTGGTCGGAAAATTGTTCTAATTTGACTCCATATCACTTCGTGTGCGCCGAGAATGCTTACCTATGACTATTATCTGTAATTGTTTAAATCAATTATGATTAGGTATTATTGTTAGAGAGAATAACATTAATACGACAAATGAAATTTATATATTTTAAAAATATCAAAATTTATGCTACAACTATTTTTAATTAAATAAAAATTTAACATTTTACTCATAAAATAAGTCAGCAAAATCTATCACTATTTTTTTTTAAGTATTACGAAATGATTTAATTGAAATAAAATAATTACAATTTTAAGGACTAAATTATAATCCAAGAAAAATTTTAAGGGGAAGTTATGATAATTACCCAAGCAAATATTATTTTATTTAATCGAATAAAACTGTCAATTAGGCACCAATTCAATCGGTTAATTTGATATTATTTAGGGTATAGTGTGTAATGGCCACCAACAGTTGGATTAGTCTATTTTTGTAAGGCCTTGTTTGGTTCACTTTGATATCCAATATTCAATAAAGTTAACCTACTACTTATTATATTTGGTCGGTGGAGTGATTACTTAAAACAATTGATTGGTTAAAGGGAATCAAAAGGGATTAGGCAATTTAACTTAAACACGTCATATGGACTGACGTGTTTATTTAAAAACGTCAGTCCATCTGACGTTTTTAAGTTAACTGTGGGTCACGATATTTTGGTTAAAAAGTCAAATGAAATGATGTTTTTAAGATAAAAACGTCAGACCAATTGACGTTTTTATCCTGAAAACGTCAGTCCATTTGACGTTTTTAAAAACGACCTGGATTTGGGAATTATTTTCAAACCGACCATTTTATGGGAACTTTTTTTAAAAACCGCCTGGGTTGGGTCAATACCTCACTATATAAACATCACTGCTTAGCCAACATTGGAGTATTATTTTTTTGAAGTTTCAGCAATGGCCGACTTCCAAAGCTATATCATTCTCTTCCTCATCTTGCTTGTCTCCACCATATTTCTCCGAATTCTTTTCAAGAGTCGAAAGTCTCATCTTCCTCCAAGCCCAACAGCCCTTCCAATCATCGGTCACCTCCACCTTCTGTCTCCGAAACCTCACCAAGCTCTTCACAAGCTCTCAAAACGTTATGGACCCTTAATTCACATCTTCTTTGGCTCTATCCCTTGTGTTGTGGCTTCCTCACCTGAAATGGCCAAAGAAATCCTCAAAAACAATGAATCTTCATTTTTGAACCGACCCCCACTTGCTGCTATTGACTACATAAATTATGGCTCACAAGCTTTTGTTTTTGGACCTTATGGACCTTACTGGAAGTCCTTGAAGAAACTAAGCATATCGGAACTTCTTGGTGGTCGAACGCTAGACCTTCTCCATTTGGTTAGACGAGATGAGATTCAACGTTTTATCGAATTACTATCGAAAAAAGCCACAGCTAGTGAGGCAGTTGATGTTGGAGGAGAGCTTATAAACCTAACTAATAATGTAATATCAAGAATGATAATGAGCAAGAGATGTTCTGAGAATGAGGATGAGGCAGGTCAGATTAGGACGCTGATTCAAGAGATAGGTGAACTCTTGGGGAAGTTTAATTTGTCTGAGTTTATATGGTTCTGTAAGAATTTGGATTTACAGGGATTCAGAAAGAGGCTCAGGCACGTTCGCGACACCTACAATGAGATGATGGAGAGAATCATAAGGGAACATGAAGAAGCAAGGAGGAAGAGGAAGAAAAGTGGTGGTGGAAGTGATGTGGTGAAAGATCTGCTTGATATTTTACTTGACATTTCTGAAGATGAGACCTCAGAGATAAGACTCACCAAAGAGAACATCAAGGCCTTCATCCTGGTAATCTATCAATTTGGACAATTTTACGTTTTTTTCTCTTGTTATAAGAAATTTATATCAGTAATGTTACTTTGATCAAATTTGGAGCTTAAATGACATGACAACTAATTTGGGCTTCTTTATGAGTAAAGTTAAATTGACCAAATTTTGGGATCAAATTTAGAGCTCAAATAACACGACAACATATTATTTGAAGTTTTTATTGGGGCCCAAATGATATGACACCAAATAAAGAAGCCCAAGTCAGCTGGCATATCATTTAGACCCAAAATTTGGTTAGTGTAGCATTACTTTAACATTTTTGTATGTAGGTTGAGACTTTGTGCATTGATTATTAAAAAAGTTTTTTTTGAGAAAATTATGATCTATTAATGTAAAAGAGACGTATATTCTTTCTACATACAGGATATATTTTTTGCTGGTACAGACACAACTGCCATTACAATTGAGTGGGCACTAGCAGAGCTAATCAACCACCCAAATATAATGGAGAAAGCACAACAAGAGATTGATTCTGTGGTTGGAAAGAAGAGACCAGTAGAAGAATCAGATATTGCAAACCTTCCCTACCTTCAAGCCATTGTCAAGGAAACATTAAGGCTTCACCCTGCTGCCCCGTTAAGCCCTAGGGAGTCAACACAAGATTGCACTGTCGGTGGTTATCGGATTCCGGCAAACACCAGACTTATTGTTAATATATGGTCCATCAACCATGACCCGAACTACTGGAAATGCCCGCTTGAGTTTCAACCAGATAGGTTTTTTTATGGAGAAGGGGATGGAAAGAGCCAGTTGGATTTGAGGGGACAACATTTTCATTTGTTGCCATTCGGGAGTGGCCGGAGAGGATGCCCCGGAACTTCACTAGCGTTAAAGGTGGTTCAAACCAGTCTTGCTACTATGATTCAGTGCTTTGAATGGAAGGTTGGTGCTGGAGGAAATGGAAGTGTGGACATGGAAGAGGGACCTGGTTTCACTCTTCCAAGAGCTCATCCTTTGCTCTGTGTTCCAGTGGCTAGGCTCAATCCATTTTGCTCTGGATGGGCCACTTGCTAAAGGCTTAAGTTGATCTCTCTGCCCAATAATGTGTTAGTTGATTTTAAATAGGATGGATTGGATTAGGCTGTCCGCTTGTGAACATATTATGGGTTTATTCCGTTAGATGTTTTAAGCTTCATTGTGATATCTCTGTTTTTGAATCAATAAAATTATTTATCTTCCGAAAAAAAAAAAATAGCCATTTTTAATTTTCTCTCTTGCCATCCATCATGCCCAGCTGGGGTCTACGTAAGTCTTTCCTTGTTTGAACCTCAACCTTAACTTTAACGCTATATCATCTTTAGGTGCTACTTAATGGATGGATCTTATCAACGTCCATGAATGAGAAATTATAAATCAAACCACCGAATCGAAAAAATTGGGTGCTATCGTATAATTTTGTATCGGCTAAGTTCACGAGTTGGTGTCACCTTCAACTTGCTCTTTTTATCTCCTTTTCCATTAACAAATCTCTCTGATTGAAACTCATGTGGATTTTTTCAATAGTTCGAGTCCCAGTCGATAGCCCACGGGTTAACGAAGAGTCGGTTTTTTGCCAAAATCTAGTAATGTTCAGCTGCAAAGGACATAATCAATCCTTATTGATTAATGGGCCAGCGGGGTGAAGCCTTAATGTTTCCTTAACAATGGCTTGAAGGAATGGAATGTTTAAAATATATGATTCGCTTTTAAGTTTGTTTTTTCCAACCACAAAATCAATCTCGTGTATTGTTTGAATCACTGTGTTTGGATGATTGATTAGCTCTGCAAGTTCCCACTCAATTGTAATGTTAGATGTTTTCGTTCTAGCCGAAAACATGTAGTAGAAGTTGAGTCTTGATTATTTTCTCGATCCAGACTAAACGGCGTTGATCCCTCTTAATTTCAAATCCGACTCGTTTTTCTTTTACTATCACTTTGTTCCCTTCTGTTGCGTTTTGAATGCACAACTGTTTTCTTGCTCCACATAATTTACTGTCACTTGTTTTACATTAGCTCCCAACAACTAGGGTTAGTTCCAAAACTGAATAACTCGATTTTGGCTTGACAAATCCATTGAACTGGTATTGTGAGAAGGCAACAACTTATTCTTTTTTTTATTTTTTGTGGCTTTGTTGTTTAGTGTTTACAAAATCTTGGTGTTTTCATTTGATATTTGCTACGATGCGCGGTATTGAATTTTTCGTTTGTGAAAAACTTAACGGTAGTAGATTTGATGGAGACAAAATTAAAGGATAAGTCTTATAACTTTTGTTTACAGATTACATAAATATGACACGAATAAGAAAAACCTTAAAATAATACATTTCAAAAATCATACAATCGGAACTTAACACGTTGCTATATTCTGTTCAAAAACAGGTTAAGGCAGAATAATAATAATGAAAGTGACCTTATGTGCCACATGAATTGGCATTACATTGAGAGTTCACCCACATCATTTGACTGTTAGCATTCATAAAATTTTGAAACATTTTAGTTGTCAAAAATGACTACTCTACAGGATTGACTAATTTTGAATATGAATTATATTTTAAAAATCATTTTAGTTTTGTGCTTAGCATAATTAATAATAATTTCTTACATGTATGTGTTTATACATTCTATCAATGCACGACGTGCGTTACGCGTGAATAATTTAAATAATAATTATTTTGTTAAATTTATGAAAATATAAATTTTATGTGTAATTAAATTAAATGATAAATTTGGTGGCAAAAAATTAATCTATATTTTATTTCTTGTTAAACTTAATTATTGAAAAAAAAATTAAATATAACATATATTTGATCTTAGAATTTAATTTGATAGCTATATGTATACCTATATAATAAATCATCTAGCAAGTTAAATTTTATTCCGTATATATTTTTTCCCTAAAAAACATCACTTCACATAATTCTATCACATGTTCAATTATTTAATATTTAGTTAATTTGTATTTTTTTTATAACATTTTTTTTGTTGGGTAGGGGAGGAGGAAGAGGAACTTGAACTCTTAACTTCAAGAAGACAAGATTTCACAAGCCAAAGAGTATCATTGAACTAAAGGCACATTGGTAATTTGTAGTTTAACACAATTTTATTTTATACATTATTAATACACAATTATATACATATGTGAAAAAATTATATCGAGTTATATATTTAAAAAAATTGATTTTATTTTTAATAAAATAATATGTAAAAATTAATTTTAACTGATGTAAATAAAGAAAATAACTTTAAATTTAGTATAGTGGGATCTATTTTTTGAACACTAGAATTTTATGTTTTATAGTACCTTCAGGCACGAATTATGACTAGTCATAATATAATATAGATTTGTTTTTGTTTCTTCATATAGATAAAAACATAGATATGAAAAATGGTACGTAAGTGAATTACTTAAAAAAGAGTTCAAAAGAATTTAGAAATCAAATATTACTTATAAAAGAGTTCAAAAGAGCTTGAAAGTCAAATTACGTATAAAAACAAAAATTATATGAAGGTATATGGATAAATTTAATTTCATAAAGATTAGGCTAGTAATAAACAACGTGCATTGCACGTAAACATATTTAATTAATAATTATTTGTTAAACTTATTAAAAATATAGATTATATGTGTAATTACATTGAATTAATAAGTTATGTGTCGGAGAATTAATTCTTATTTTATTTTTTACTAAACCTAGTTATTATTATATGAATGTATTATACAATGATTTGAGTTATTAGTGTTATTATTATAATTAAATATCTAAATCTATAAGAATAAATAGATCGAATGACTAGAGACATAATGTTATATGATAAAAAGTGTTTTGATAGGACATGGAAAGAAAAATCATGAAATTAATAAGGATATGTGTGGTGTAATTGACTAAACATTATTAAATAGGAATGAAATAAAAAATCAAAATTTTTTCACATATGTGACATTTATAAATAATATAGATATATCTATATAATAAAGCAGAGCTAAGTTTGAATCTAAAAGACAAAGCGAGATCTAGATCGTTTTGACACAAAACATAAACAAATCTAACGGACAACGTAATCCCAACATAAAAGACAGTTCAGATCATCTCAAAAAATTTGATCCGACGTTCTACAGTTAGTCTTAAATTTTTTTTCCCCGCCCATGAAGAAGCCTATCTCTGACGCGTCTCTCTCTGTCACGCCTCTCTCTCTCATTTCTACCCCTCTCTCTCACGCCTAATTAGAAACAGAAAATACTGAATTTTGTTTTTCCGCCCAATAATTTCCACAAGTCTATCATTTCAGGACTCTAAAGAGTTATCCTTCCGAAGACTTATCTCCACCTCTCCATATCCTGTACGTTTCTCCCTCACTCCCACCCGAAATATATCTCCCCATAAGTATACGTCTGTCTCTCACACTCTCTCTCTCATAACTTCTCTCTACCATCGCCACCGCCAGCCATCGTCATCGCTAACACACCTGGTTTTGTTCAATCTCTCTATATCTATGTTCCTCTCCTTCTTTGATTTTATTTCTCACACTCCAACCTAGAAGCCTCCCCTCCCAAAAACCCCAACCATTAACTCATCTCCCGAAAACCCATCTTTGATCCTTTCCCAATATATTTGGTGTTTGTATTTTGTGTTTAGTTTGGATTAATTTATAAATTTTCCCAACCGGGTATTCTAATTTTGATCTAAAATAGATTTTTTCGACTAGGTATTTGTATTTAGTGTTAATTGACTTTTTTTTTTGTGTCTCAACTGCAACAGAAAGTTGTATCATTTGAATAGAAAAGTGGTATCATTCAAACATGTTGGTTAGTACCGATGCATTTATGTACAATTGAGATTCAGTGATGAGGGTGTGTTGAAGTCTGAATTTTAGTAGCAGTCTCTTGAATGGATTTTCTTTCTTGGTGTTGAGAATGTGAATTTAGTGGAATCTATGTTTTCTAATATTTGGTGGTTTGTGAATTGATTTTGATAGAGTTTCTGGCGCCTCTCGCATGTTCGACAAAATGTCTCATAGAGCTATTTTCATCCAATATTACACACATTTGGGTATGTTTTTTTTGAGGATATGAATTTTTTTTATTCATTTTGTTGTATTCAAACAATTCCAAGACATGGACTGATTTGCTATTTTATTATTTGTTATGAATTGCTCACCAATTATGTTAATTGGCATAATCACAACTGTCATTGATATGAATTTTTTAACTTTCATTTTCTTAGTTTATCATTTTAGTAATCTCCCTAAATGATCGTTCTTGGGTGGGTTTACAAATCCAACCTTCCACTCTAATTAGAATTAAAATTGAATTTCATGTTTGCTTTTTGCAACTTCCACGTAAACAAATGGGTATCTAATCTTTTGCTCACTTTTATACCTGAGTTGATTTGTTGCTAATGCCCAACTGCACACATGCTTCCCAATTGTTTGCTGGTTTGCTTCAAAGAAAATATATAATCTTTTAACACCCATAACACACATACACCACAAACACCAAAGACAACTACCATTTGTTTGTTTTGTTTTGTACGTGTGTGTATGCTATCAAAAATTTAATTTTTCATTTGATTGGTTCTATTCTATTGGTTACTTCAATTTTGTGAATGTGTGTTTGTTGTGATGAGTTGATTTCAAATTTTTTTGGGTGGGTAATTTGATGATTACATTGGTGGATCAAGTTTGTGCCTTTCGGCAAAAAATCTGTCCATACTGGGTGTTGTTGATTTGGTCTTTAATTTGTGAGTTATCATAGGTAACAATTGACTTTTCAATTGAATTCGTTACTGGGTAGTCGTTATACTGAGTAAACACTATTTTTTTTTTGAAAGGTTTCAAATGAGTGGTTTTGAACATAAAAAAAAAAGTGGGTTTGAGGTTCTTTATGTCCTGCAATCGTGCTTGGAATACAGATTCTATCCGCATTCTAATTGATCATTTTGCAGGGGCACATATTGGATTGGATCATGAAATTACTAGCCCGGCAACAATCTTGTTGCATATCAGGTATCTCTTACTTCTTGACGTGTAACTTCCCTATATTGTTAATGTTATATTACAACGATCACATTGTATTTTTTTTATGAGCCTTTGTTGTTTATTATTCATATTTTTTAAGCTTTTGATGCTTGATTAACCAAGCATATTTATATATTTTTTAAGCTTTGAACGTTTGGTTAACAAAATTTTATTATTCATATTTATGATTTTTAATTGGTGTAATATCGACTCCTACCCAAAAAAGAAAGATGTTAAGGAAATTTGTGGTGGCTACAAGACTAGCGGTGCTTGTAGATTATAAATCATGAAATTTGCTTTGGCTAAAAAGCATGGCAAATTTTTGGCTTTTTTTATCTTTGATTTTCAATTTTTCTTTGATTTATATCCCATTCTATCTTTGGTTTTTCTTTTCAGGATTTGTTGATTCCACTGGTTTTTTACGAGTGTGTAGAGCAATTGGGTGTTTTACCATACAAGTTTTTGATGATGCATAAATCAATTTTCGTGCAAGTTCAACAGTCAAGAAGGTGAATAGGTATAATCAATGAGCAGTAAATAAACAATCAATGGCGAAAATAGTAAATAAAGGATCAACATAGAAGTTTATAGTAGTTCGGTCGTGGCCTACGTCCACTTTGAATGGCAACTGCGACTAGTGTTCTTTATTGATGATTTATGGTGCTCTCCGTTGAGTTTTCTCCGGGAGCTACAGTGCTTTTAGGGAGAGGGAGAGAGCTAGAGAACAATCTGTGTAGGAGACGAGTGTAGATTTCTTGGGAAGCGTGCCCTAGATATTGAGAGGGCTTACATTTATAGAGTTAGGGTTTGGAGGTGAAGCGGTGACGTGAGGAAGAGGTTTCCTACTTGCCTTGGTAATTACAAATTTGGTAGGGTTTCTCCGTGCGCTGCATTTCTCTCCTTGCGCTTCTATCCCTTCGGAGGAGGGCTCCCAGCTGAATTGGACTTGAACTTGGACTTAGTGGGTCCTTGAATAGTTGGGCTCTTCAATCGAGGTTGGGCATTTCCACATAAATTAGACTATTTGGACTTGACCCATCAGTTTTCATAAGAAATGGTAGCCAAATATGTTTTTTGTTTGGTGAGAAATAGCTCATTTATAGTAATTTATAGTTCTTTCTCGGAGTATGGTAGAATGTATTGTTGAGTTTTGGGTATAATATTTAGCTCTGATTGTTTGAATGAATTTTTAAGTGTCAAATTTTGTTTACATTTACGGAATTGCAAGTATTTCCTTTGTTAGTGATTGAAATGGGGCCTTTCATTAGCCCCCTGCGAAAAAAGTACTCTTATTAGCTTAGTGCAAGGGATTTGTACAATATTTTTCAATCTATTTCAAGGGAAATGATATTATTTCTTTTGTTCATCAGCATACATTGTTTGGATCATTAATGCTTAAAAAGGAACAAGGTCTCCTGATTTGTTTGTTGCTATTATATGATACAGTGTGGTTGTTGGTAAATGGTTATATAAAACTTAGAATGTAGTGTGGTGGTAAATTTAATATATGATTTAGGTCGTGTTTTTTTAAATATAGGTCAATTTGATCATTGTATTGTTGAAATTGTATTATACATTACCTTTATTTATGAACAAATATTTACAATTTTTTATGAGTAATATAGTGCCTTTAGACACGGGCAATTTCTAGTATATAAATATAATACCATAAATTCTTAATTTGGAAACCTAATCTACTATAGTCATTGAAAGCTTTGGTACTGGAGGTACCGTCCCAAAAAATTATATGGATCGTTGATTTTTATTTTAATAATTCGCAACCATTGATTGAAAGCTTTGGTACATGGTTTGATTCACATGAGATTTTTTTTTTTTTTGACCAGTAAACATATAGATATTTCATTCATTAAGTAAGAAAATTTTGGTTACAATCATGCAAAATAAAAGCCGTAAGCTCTTGCAGGGAAAAGTCAACCCAGTCTAGCGGGAGTGAACTGTTCATGGCAGCGGCAGCCACCCAATGAGCCGCCTTATGAAAGGCTCTTGGCTTGTGTAAAAAATAAATTCTGTGTAATCTAACATAATTTCTAATATCGTGTATAAGCGTACGAATCTCCCATGGTGGAGCATCCTCCGTTGCGCACAACTTGATGACACTAAGGCAGTCACTGTGTATTATGACATTCTCCAAATTTCTAGTGCCGACGAGAGAGCATGTTTGCCTTACCGCCTCTGCCTCCGCTGCAATGCTTGAATATGTGAGGATCATCTTTGAAAGGCCATCCACTAACCTTTCGCCGGACTGGATAATCAAAACTCCACATGCAGCTTTGTTAGAAACTGGATTAAAAGCTTTGTTAGAAACTGGATTCACATGAGATTCACGTGTTCAACTTCTGTTAATTTTTCACGGTAGGGTTAACGGCAATGGGGCGATTGAGTTAATGTTCATATTTGAGGGGGACAAACTGTTTAAATTAAAACTTATAAGAAGCTGATTACAACATACTTAAACATGAAAGAGACATATTGTAATTAACTCTTAGATATATTTTACATAACAACTATTTGTCTAAAGTTTT
>CM042196.1:3114890-3143166 GCA_023539305.1 Ilex asprella
GTGAGTTATAACCGGCTTTGCGGTCAGATTCCGGTGGGCGGGAAGCTTCAGAGCTTTGATTACTCTACCTATTTCCATAACCGGTGCTTGTGTGGCTCTCCATTATCAGCATGCAAATGATTCTCCTATCGGAGGAGCTGTTATGGGCGCACCGACCCACTGGAAAATTGGGTCCAGCAATTGGATTCTTGTTGGCTAATTTTCAGCATTTATATGTTTTGAGCAATGCTATTGAGACATAATTTATGAACATAATTTTGGGGATATCAATGAATTCATTTAATACTATAATAGAACTCATCATTAAATATATTTTATTATCATTTAATTAATGACAATTCATTATGTCCCCAAATTATGTCTCTCAATTAAGTCTCAATAGCATTAATGATATGTTTTTGTGATAGATAAAACAAAAACAATATAACTTAGTCTTTTGGAATAATTTTTTCATACATCTGTTCTATATTTTCAACATACATATAGGTTGCAAGATACATCTTGATCACTCACTTTTCTAAACTATTAACCACATAACAAGACCCAAGTCATAATCCCTTGCGTTCCCACGACAACTAGATACACTTAACAATAAAGCATTATCTAGTATTTTATTTTTAACACTCCCTCTTAATGCTTTGTTGTTGAATTCTCAACATGTCTCTTAGAAACTTGAACTTATCTTTAAGAAATGTTTTGGTAAAAATGTCCGACACTTGATCTTCGGTCTTGCAATATTTGACTTGAATCTCTTCATCTTCTACAACTTCTCAAATAAAGTGATGCTTGATTGCAATGTGCTTAGTTGGGCTATGATAGACGGGATTCTTTGTCATGGCGATAACTGATTTATTATCGCATAAAATTGGAGTTGCTTCACATTGTTTTTCACCAATATCTTTCATGATTCTTCTGAACCAAATTGTTTGAGAAGTAGCCAATGATGCTGAAATATATTCAGTTTCAGCTGATGACTGTGCCACACTTTGTTGCTTGACACCTATGAAATTACACCGAAACTAAGTGAGAATGTATAGCCCGAAGTGCTTCTCATATCGTCAATGTTTCCGAGCCAATCATTATTACAAAATCCAAGTAACTTGACATCAACTTTTTTTTCAAACATAATCCCAAAATCAAGTGTTCCTTGAATATATCTCAACATTCTCTTTGCTGCTCCAAAATGAATTTGGTCTGGCTTGTGCATAAACATAGATTTCAAACTTGTAGCATGCATGATGTCCATCCTTGTAGCTATCAAGTACAAAAGACTTCCAACCAAGATTCTATAAAAAGATATTTCAACTTCTTTAGTTCTATCATCTTTTAACAACTTTTCATTCACAACCAAAAGTTTAGCCACCGATTTATAATTTCATATTCTAAATTTTTCAAGAAGAATTTTTGTATACTTCCTTTAGCAAATAAAAATTTCATCTTCTTGTTAATAAATTTTAATGCCCAAGAAATAATGTAGAAGTCTCAAATCACTCATTTCATATCTTTCATCATCTCATTTTTAAAATCTTCAATTATTTTTGGTCATTCTCGGTAAAAACCAAGTCATCAACAAAAAATACACAATGAGAATACCGGTATTACCTTGCATTTTGATATACAAGGTTGGCTCACTTTTACTTCTTTGAAATCCCTTTGCATTGAAATAGGAATCAATCTCACTATACTTTGCTCGAAGTGTTTGTTTCAACTCGTACAAAGCCTTTTTTAGCTTGTACACTTTTCCTTCTTCACCGTTGATTGCAAAGTCTTGAGGTTGCTCTACATAAACTTCTTCTTTTAACACAACATTCAAGAATGCTGATTTTACATCTAATTGATGAAAAAACTAGCCCCTTGGTGAAGCAAGAGCAACAAGAAGCCTTATTGTATCAAGTCGAACAAATGGAGCAAAAGTCTCTTGGTTATCGACATCGGCTTGTTGTGAATATCCCTTCGCAACAAGCCTTGCTTTATTCTTTTGAATTGAACCATCCGGATTAAGCTTCGTTTTATAAATCCTCTTCACCTCAATGACCTCTTTATTCTTTGGCTTTTCCACCTACTTTCAAGTGTTATTTTTCTCAATCGCATGAATTTCATCTTCCATTGCTTTCTTCCAAGCATCTTCTTTGATTGCTTCTTCAAAACCTTCGGGTTCAATCACACAAAAATTGCATTTAGCATACACATCACTAAGACTTCTCATTTTTCTTGGAGTTGAACTTGGAGATAAAGTGTTTGAACTTGAAGAAGTAAAAGGAGATGAATGAGAGTTGGGTGTTGGAGACATTTGTGGTAGAACTTCAACTTCTTCATTTTTATTTTCATCCTCAAAGCTTCCATAATCTTCATTTGCTACAACCACTTGATTTTGATCATTCTTTTCTTTCAAATTTCAAATGTCTTTCTCATTAAAGAGAACATATCTACAAATAATCACTTTGTTTCTCTTCAAACTAAAGAGTCTATAACATTTGATTTAGAGCTATAGTCCACAAAAATACATTTTTCACTATTTTCATCAAACTTGTACCTCACTTCTATAGGAACATGTGCAAAACAAATGCACTCAAACACCTTTAAGTGGTTCACCGACGGCTTCCTTCCACACCAAGCTTCAATTGAAGTTTGGTTTTCCAAAATTTTTGTTGGACATCTATTCATCAAGTAAACCGCCTTGTAAACCGCTTCGGCCCAAAATGATTTAGATAAACTCTTCTCATAAACCATCGATTTAGTCATCTCAACAATGGTTATATTCTTTCTTTCGACCACTCCATTTTGTTGTGGAGTATACACAACCATCAATTGCCTTTCCATACCAATGTATTTACAAAATTTATTAAATTCATTAGAGTTGTACTTACCACCTCTATCACTTTGACTTTCAACAAACTTTTAGAACTTCTTAAATACTTGAAAAACTTCAGATTTTTGTCTCATAAAATAAACTCAAGTCATTCTTGAAAAATCATCAGCAAAGATTATAAAGTATTTATTACCTCCATGAGAAAGTGTTCTTGATGGTCCTCATACATTGATGTGAACAAGCTCCAGCGGTGATTTGGCTCTCCAAACCTTTTCTTTTGAAAAAGGATCTCGATGATGCTTTCGAAGTGCACATCCTTCACAAACTTCTTTAACTTCTTGTATAGATGACAATCCATAAACCATGTTCTTTTGTTGCAGGATCTTCAAGTTTTGAAAGTTCAAGTGCCCAAATCTTCTAGGTCAAAGCCAAGAATCATTAACAACTTCTACCTTCAAAAAAATATTATTTGAATACCAAAAAATGAGAGAAAAAAATCCTGTTTTTCTCCATCTTAATTTTCACTATAACTTGTTTTTTCTCCCCACAATCATAGATCATGCAAGAGTTGTCCTCAAACACCACGGAGTAACCATGCTCTACAAGTTGACTAACACTTAACAAATTTTGTTCCAAGTCTGGTACTAACAAAATATCTTAGATGTATTTTGTTCCTTTCTTTGTTTCAATAGCAATGGTTCCCTTGCCTTTTGCTTGAACCATAACACCATATCTCATCCTTACTTGAGAATTAGAAGTGGTGTCCATGTTCACAAAAATATTATCATCACCGGTCATATGGTTACTACAACCACTATCAAAATATCATACATCATTCATTTGCTCGGACATTGCTTGACAAGCATAAAACATATTTCCACTACTTTTTTGCTCTTCGAAAAAATTAGTTTATTGATTATTCTTGAACTCACAATCTTTTTTCAAATGACCAAACTTTTTGCAATTAAAACATTGAGACTTTTCATGAATCCAACAATCTTTATCAACATGACTTGATCTTTTACAAATTCTACATTTTTGTTGAGTGGATTCTTCATTTGATCTTCTTTCAAAAAAAATTTCTTCCACTTCCTCTTCCTCTTTCAAATCTTTCCCCTCTAAAGATTCACCTTTAGATTGATTGGAACTCGACGATTCATGACTTTGGAGTTAACATTAAGCTTGAATTGAAAAGTACTCTTAACAGATTTTTCAACGTGTCTACTCAACCTTTGCTCAAATGCTTTAATAGAACCCAATAATTCTTGAACACCTAAAGAAGAAATATCTTTGGTTTCTTCAATGACGGAAATAATAGAATCATATTTTTACGGCAAACTAATCAAAATTTCCTCAACAATTCTTGAGTCCAAAATTTGGTCTCCATAAGTTTTTCTTTGATTTACAATCTTCATAAGTCTAGAGAAGAAATCGTTTAAGGATTCATTCTCTTTCATTCAACTATTCTCAAAATCTCTTCGTAAGGATTGTAGTTCCACGGCTCTTAAATTCGTAGTACCACGATACTCATCTTGTAAAATGTCTCATGCTTCCTTTGATTTTGTAGCATTGATAATTCTTGGAAAAATTATATCTATTACTCCTTGTTGAATCAAGTTAAGAGTCTTTGCATCCTTCTTCTTGTTTTCCTTTAATTGGTTCCTTTGAGTCATTGTCATCTGCGTTGTCATCTCTTCAGTTGGATCTTCATATCCATTTTCAATCAAATCCCAAAGATCATAAGAAAAAAATATGGTTTTCATCTTAACACACCAATAATCATAATTTTCACCATCAAAGCGGAAAAAGGTGGTTGTTGTGCACCGGTAGACATGTTTATTCCACTTGTCATTTTGATCTTCTTCACTAGGACTTTGCTTATCCAATGAAAAATTTCACGCTCGGCTAGTTAAAATCGAACTAGCTCTGATACCACTTATGTTGGCTAATTTTCAGCCTTTGTATGTTTTTGTGATAGATAAAACAAAGACAATGTAACTTAGTCTTTTTGAAATAATTCTTCATACATGTGTTCCATATTTTCAACATACATATAGGTTGCAAGATACATCTTGACCACTCACTTTCCTAGACCATTAACCACATAACAAGACCCAAGACATAACCATTTGTGTTTCCCAAAACAACTAAATACACTTAACAACAAAGTATTATCTAGTATTCTATTTTTAACAATTCTTCATTCGTATCTTGATTAAGTTGTTCGATATCAATATTTGTTCAATCAATATCTGTCTTAAGATTAAACTCAAACTCAATAAATTTATTTTTATTTTCATGTCAAATTGATGAGTGTGTGTTAATAGACATCACCTTTGTTGTAATTTGTTTTATTAATAGCTTTTTTTTTTCAAAGCCACCCAGTGTGGGTGGAGGGTTTGGTAGGACCCCTACCTGTAAATATAACTAAAAGAAAAAAAGTACAAGGAAAGAGGATATAGAGTCAAACCTCCAGAAATCGAAGAAAGTCAAAGCAAAAGCATGAAAAGTAAATAAATAGAAAAGCAAAGTGGGGAATCCCCACAGAACAAAATAACTAAAAACATCAATGAAATTAAAAATTCAACGACAAACGTGAAGAGTCTGTTGAGCGTCCAAGGCGAAGATTCCAACAATCTCATAAGGAAAGGATGACGAATCAGGGAATCGTTGATTGAGCTGCTGAGAGCAAGCGCAATTAGCCATAAAGTCTGCAGTCTGATTCGCCTCCCACAAGACGTGGCAGACGCGAGCTGAGAGAGAAGCACACAAAAGCCTAATCCGAGCAAGCAGATAAGCATAAACTCAGCACCCAGAACCCTAAGAAGAAACCCAAGAAACCACTGTAGCTGAATCAGACTCCACTACCAACTCTGAAGCTCCTAAATCTGCCTCCAACTCCAACCTAACACAAACAGCCTACAACTCCGTATACAGAATAGGGCTGATGACCCAGAAAAAGCCAAAAGCCCTAAGTACCTAACCCTGGTGGTTCCGAATAACACCCCTTACTACAGACAGCCCCGAATTTCCTTTAGAACAGTCGTCAACACTGATCTTCAGGCAACCCACTATAGGACGAGTCCAAGCAACCAAGCAAAAAGGTCGAGGCCCAGGAACCAAGACCCTAAGAGAACCCACAAACTCAACCAACTCATCCCGATGCAACTAACTCGGAGCAAACCCAAAAGTAAACCCAATCAACTGCATATCGGTCATAACCCTCTAAATCATAACGGGCACATGAAAGGCCTGGCCATTGAACCTGGAAGCATTGCGCACCTTCCATAAGTGTCATAGAATGAAGCACGGTAGTAGTACACTCATGGGACCTGCAAAAGGAGCACAACGCCACCAATGAAGCATCAAAGTATAAGGAGACTGAAACGGCCAACATCTAATCCCAAACATCCAATAAAAGTGACTCCACACCTGAACTGCAAGCGAACAATCCAGAAAAAGATGCCTAAGAGTCTCAACAGCCTCATCACACACACACGGGATACTACATGAAAACCCCGTCTCTCTAAGCTGTCATCTGTGGCCAGGAAACTAGGAAACAACCGCTACATAAAGAAGGAGATCTGAGTCAAAATATGTCTTTGCCAGACACAAGAAAACTCATCCCGAACTGTAGCCACACCCTGAATATCAACTCAAGCAGTCCTGAAGGAAAAATTCTCATCCAAAGACAACATCCACCTCATCTGATCAACCCCCCTGATCCGGAATCGAAATCTACACAATCTGCTCAACAATTGAAGAAGGTAAAACCGCCAACAATCAGCCTCTGTCCGATTGCTAACCCGCCCAATAAGAAGAAACATGAACCCCAAAAGCTGCCCCCAGATATACTAAAGTCAATGGGTAATCCCCCAACCAACAATCATACCAAAAATTGACATCACGAGACCATACTAACCATCTGATCCTCGGTTGAGCCACGGATCGAATCCTACACAACTGTCTCCAAAGAGGTGAAGTTGGGTAACGAAACTCAATCAACCCAGGATGGGTGGACCTACAGTACTTGGCCCTCATAAAAGTGGACCAAATTGAATGTTAAGCACGAAAACTTCACCATAGCTTCACCTCACAAGCCTCAGCTAAGTCAAAGAAAGAACACACCCTTAAACCGCCCTCCTCTGCAGGGAAAAAAACTTCAGCCCAGTGACACCAGTGAATCCTCCAATGAGTAATTGTATTACTCCACAAGAAACGAGTGAACATCCTCGCTAATTAGTGAAAAACATCTACAGGAGGCCTCAGCACGTGAAACAAGTGAATAAGTATCGGCGCGAGCACATGATGAATCAAAATGAGCTTACCTCCAAAGGAAAGCAAGCAATTCACCCATTCAGAAATCTGCTCACGCATCTTCCGAATCATCTCATCAAAATACGAGAACCGGAGATGACCCAAGTAGATAGGGCACCCCAGATAAATAAACAGGAGGTCACGCCTCTGAAAACCAATGGTCTGTCGTGCAATCACCTCTCTAGAATGCGAGACACGCGAACTGATATAGAAATTACTCTTGGCTTGACTAACTAACTAACCAGAGCCAGCCTCGTAATGATGAAGAAAATTCATAACTCGTTGCAAACTCGACCGACACCCATTAGCAAAAATAATAATGTCATCATCAAAAGCCAAATAAAAAACTGAAACTCCAACTCTAGTACTATAAGCCACCCCCGAAACTGGGCATACAAAGAGCCCAACCCTCGAGAGAGATACTCTACAGCAATGATGAACAAACAAGGAGAAAGAGGGTCACCCTGCCGCAGCCCCCCTACGACTGGAAAAAACCTTGACTGACCCCATTCACCATTACAGAAAATCACGGCTCCCAGATAGCCGTCCGAACCAAAAAAATTCAGCCCTCAGAAAACCCAAAAGCCCACAACATCTGGAGAGTGAATGTTTAAGGCATCCTGTCATATGTCTTAGCCCTATCAAGCTTTAGCACGATGTTATCACTCCGAGAACCTCTCCCCAAATTATGAACCAACTCCTGAGTCAAAAGAACACTATCCTACAATACTCGGCCCGACACAAACCCACTCTACGCCGATGATATGATACACGACAACAAGGACGACAGACGAGAAACGAGGATCTTCGTCAGCACCTTGTTTTATTAATTGCTGCAATAAACATATATTCTAGTTTGCATAAAGTCTATACTAGTATTTTAATTAGCATGGATTTATCAGGTATGGCCTAGAGACTTCAAAGTGTCTACTGTAAGGCATTCCAGCAACAATGTAGCACATAGTTTAGTTAGAATGACGGTTTCTATCAAATGTTTTGAAGTATGGGAGGAGGTGATACCAAATTTCTTCGTGTTTCTCTTTCTCTCGGATATTTTCAATTAATCGAATTTCTACTGTTTCAATAAAAACAAATCCTTTTCATAAAAAATAATGGAATTTTTTTTTAATTTATGCTTCTCCTTCCTTGATGAAACCAAACTCATTTTGATTTTTTTCCCATGTCTCTACTTTCTTCCACATTTCCTTTCTCCCTCTTCTCTCACCACCACTTTCACGGCACCACTGCCATCGTAGTTGTTGCGGACCACAACAATGAAATTGAGGAAATAAGTTGACAAATCAAAGTGTGAATCAACTGATACTTTTTTTTTTTTTGGGGGGGGAGAGTATAATTAACACTATGCTATTGTTGTCATGGTGGCCCGGTTCTTATTGTAGTGGTCTTATCCAAGAGGGAAGTTTGGAATGGGATGGCTGGTTTTGCCGACAAAAGGGGAAAGGAAAGCAATCTTTCTTCTTTTACTTTCTGATCTACTTTGCAATCAATAATTCTAAACTTTACTTTACATCCATATAATTAAGTTATTTTATAGACCATCTCTCTCACATTCAAAAAAAGTCACGTAAGTCTTTCGTTGTTTGTAAACTAAAATGCATTGTTAGATTTTTTTTGTCTAATTTAATTGACCGTGTAAACCACGCACACTTGATGAGAGATGGAATGAAAATAATTTCTAAAATGACAAAAATAACCTCCACTCTCTCTATATCTCTCTCTCTCACGATTTTTTAACTTCGTATAAGAGCATCTCCAATCTTTACTATTTTCTAAATCTAAATTTTAATTTGGGTAAAAAAAAATCCTTAAAAATATTCTCCAATGCTATATTGAAATTGATATTAAATCATGGAGGCTTAAATTTTTACTTAAATTAAGGAAGACTCAAAGCTGCACTCAATTCACAAATGGTTAGATTACATCGTAGTAACAAATCGTGTCATATTTAACACACTTAACTCATTAGACGACATGATTTAAAGTTTCAAGCCACATTGTCCGCTAATTGTTTTGCAAGCAAAGCAACGACAACAATGGTGACTTGGTACGAAAATCATTTGGTAGGATTCCATCTTAATGTTCAAGAGGTCATGTTTCCCAAAAGTCGTATACTGAAGTTCTATGTGCTGAAGGCTTGTATACACTTATAGCAACATGAATGCAATAAATTCTCTTTCAAATCTACCTAGATCCAGCACATAAATATAATTAATTTAACTAAATAATGAGTCATCTTTTTTTGACGTAGTAAAAAAAAGGTCACACATAATTAGTTTTTATAAATACCGACACCTCAAATGTTTTGATGTAATAGTAGGGTAATCTTTGATTATTATTTTTTTTAACAAGTTATACAAAGACCATCGATGAAAATTTTCCAACCAGACGCAGATTTAAGTTGCATTCAGATTGGGTCTTGGATTTTTTTGGGTATAATCTGAACTTGACCCGAATTGGCAAGGTGTAGGCTAATACAAATTGAATCTAAATTTTAACCCGATTTGTATAAGTCAAAACCAAATCAATTTTAGATTCATGTAGCATTTCTCATACCATAACCATGAAAAGTAAATCAAATAATGTAAAGTTTGACTTGACAAATTCATGAAGCAATTAGGTGATTGACCAGCAAAACCAGTGAACACATGTATGCACCCGCTGAAACTTCTGAATCATGGTAAACTTTTTTATTCTAAAACACTCGAAAATATTTAATGGTTTGGCCATTAAGCTTTGAATCTAGTCTAGGATGATCTTTCTTGCTATTTCCTCACTTCACCAGTAAACTGCTCCCCTTTATTCTTCTCCAACTGACTATAATTTTAGCTGTTTAAAACTAATTATTTTTTAAATACAGCTTTTTCCAAGAACCCAACCCGTGTATGAGGGAAGTTGTATCCACTAAGCCAAGGGGGGAAAATCTAAGGAGTAAATTAAGTGATAACAGGAATGAACTATAAATTCAGACGTTTTGAGTTTGAATTTTGATAATTTTTTGGACCAATTCCCGCATGGATAGTCTGACATTAATTGGACCGGTAAATATCTTAATTTCGGTGTGAATAGTCTGTTTTTGAATGGATTGATAAGGGGATAAAAAATTGACCTAATTTGTTGTGACGATAACTCTTAAATTTTTTCATTAAGACTTTATCACTTGACACATTATTAAATCACTAAATTAATTTAATAATTTAGGTTTTAGTGGCATTACACTTTAAAAATCAAGGATGACAAACTTGGACAAAACTGGATATTCGCATCTTAAGAAAGTATAAGATTGAGTGATCCAAAAAATGTGATAAACATTTCATTTGGGCTATGAATATGATATATAAAGAATCTTATCCAAATGTCATATCAACTTATTTTTTTAAGGGTATTAGGAGTAATTCGTACCTAAAGACACGATGTACTGTAATAATTTTAAGAAAGATATTAGTGATTGTTAAATGAATCTATTTAAAAAAAATATTGGTGATCGTTAGATAAATTTATTTAAAACTGTCAGATGAATCTATTAAAATTTATCATATTATATATTATAAATCATTGCCCATTTGCACATTATACAACTGCATAAAATATTCTCCCAAGTTCTAAGAGACAAACAAGAGGGAATGAGTCACACGTAACCAAAAATCTATAAATTGGCATACCACCAATAAGCTCGGAAATCAAACCACCATGAAGATCTCTCTGGTTTTCACTCTCTCCCTCTCTCTCCTCCTCTTTCTCTCTCTACCATCCCCTTCTCTCTCCTCCGTTAGATGCAACCCTAAGGACAAAAAAGTTCTGTTAGAAATCAAAAAAGCCCTAAACAACCCATATCTCTTGGCCTCATGGGACCCATCCAAAGATTGCTGTGATTGGTATGCATTGGACTGTGACCCCACAACCAACCGTGTCACCGCCCTCACCATCTTCCAAGGCAACATATCCGGCCAAATCCCGGCTGCCGTCGGTGACCTTCCATTTCTCAAAACCCTAATCTTCCGAAAATTGACAAACCTCACTGGAGAAATCCCTTCGGCCATTGCTAAACTGAAGAACCTTGAAATGGTTAGACTTAGTTGGACTAATCTCTCTGGACCCGTCCCTTCATTCTTTAGCCAACTCAAAAACCTAAACTATCTGGACTTATCGTTCAACAACCTCACTGGTTCAATCCCTCCCTCTCTCTCCAAACTCACCAACCTCAATGCCCTTCACTTAGACCGCAACAAACTCACTGGAAAAATACCTGAATCGTTCGGAAAGTTCTCCGGCAGTGTCCCGGACCTTTATCTCTCTCACATCCAGCTCACTGGGTTAGTTCCAAAATCTTTAGGTTATTTGAACTTCACAGAGATTGATTTTTCACGTAACAAGCTTACAGGTGATATATCATTCTTTTTTGGCACCAACAAGACGATACAGATCGTGGACTTCTCGAGGAACATGTTCGAGTTTGATCTTTCTAAGGTGAAGTTTCCGGCGAGCTTGACGTCCTTAGATTTGAACCACAACAGCATAAAAGGGAGTCTTCCGGCCGGATTGACGGGACTTGATCTGCAGTTCTTGAACGTGAGTTATAACCGGCTTTGCGGTCAAATTCCGGTGGGTGGGAAGCTCCAGAGCTTTGATTACTCGACCTATTTCCATAACCGGTGCTTGTGTGGCTCTCCATTACCAGCATGCAAATGATTATCCTATGGGAGGAGCTGTTATTGGCTCACCGACCCACTGGAAAATTGGGCCCAGCAATTGGATTATCAATAATTGTTCAATCAATATCTGTCTTAAGATTAAACTCAAACTCGGTAAATTTATTTTTATTTTCATGTCCAATTGATGATGAGTGTGTGTTAATAAACATCACCTTTGTTGTAATTTGTTTTATTAATAGCTGCAATAAACATATATTCTAGTTTGCATAAAGTCTTAACTAGTATTTTAATTAGCATGGATTTATCAGGTATGGCCTAGAGACTTCAAAGTGTCTACTGTAAGACATTCCAACTATAATGTAGCACATAGTTTAGTTAGAATGGCGGCTTCTATCAAATGTTTTGATGTATGGGAGGAGGTAACACCAAATTTCTTAGTGTTCCTCCTTTGCTCGGATATTTTTAATTAATCGAATTTCTACTGGTTCAATCAAAAAAAATCCTTTTAATAAAAAGAGTGGAATTTTTTTATTTTTTATTTTTAGTTATGCTTCTCCTTCCTTGATGAAACCAAACTCATTTGGATGTTTTTTTTTTTTCCATTTCTCTCCTTTCTTCCTCATTTCCTTTCTCCCTCTTATCTCACCACCACTTTCACGGCACCACTGCCATCGTAGTTGTTGCCGACCACAACAATGAAATTGAGGAAATATGTTGACTAATCAAAGTGTGAATCAAATGATACTTTTTTTTTTTGAGGAGGGGGTAAGGGGGGGGGGGGGGAGTATAATTAACACTATTCTATCGTTATCATGGTGGAACGATTCTTATTGCAGTGGTCTTATCCAGGAGGGAAGTTTGGAATGGGATGGCTGGTTTTACCGACAAAAAGGGAAAGGAAAGACTCTCAATCAATAATTCTATTTTAATCAAATAACTTAGTTTATGAGTCAATCTATCAATTTTTTTTTAGGGCAAACTTTACTTTACCTCCATATAATTAAGTTATTTTATAGATCATCTCTCTCATATTCAAAAAAAGTCACGTAAATCTCTCGTTGTTTATAAACTAAAATGCACTGTTAGATTTTTTGTCTAATCTAATTGACCGTGTAAACCACACACACTTGATGAGAGATGACATGAAAATATTTTCTAAAATGACAAAAATGACCTCCTCTCTCTCTCTCTCACACACACACGCGCGCGCGATTTTTTAACTTCGTAAAAGAGCATCTCCAATCTTTACTATTTTCTAAATCTAAATTTAAATTTGGGTAAAAAAACTCTTAAAAATATTCTCCAATGTTATACCGAAATTCATATTAAATCATGGAGGCTTAAATTTTTACTTAAATCAAGGAAAACTCAAACCTTTACTCAATTCACAAATTGTTAGATTCCATTCTCCTTTAAAGATCTAATGGTCATATTTTATCTGCCTTTAAATTTAAGTTTGTTCTCATTTAAATTTGGGTTTGTCTTTCTTTAAATTCAAGTTTCTCTATTAGAGAGGTCTATGTCCTCATTTAAATTTAAGATGTTTTTTTTTTTGTTCAATGATCAAGAGTATCCGGGCCAACTTATGCACACATCAAATAATCTCTACCCTGATTCAGTCAAAAGCAGATCATCCACACTAAGATTAAATTATTCACAAGGGATAAATTTCTCATAGTATGACCCCAAAGAATTGACAAGATTCGAACTCCAGCATCTGAGTTTAAAGCACATTCTTGTTACTACTTGAACAATCTCTTAAGATTAAAAAAAAATGAGATGTTTGTAGGTTGTCGGAGAAGAAGTGCATTAAGGTCACTTTAATGATTATGTCAACAATATTAGTATTGTGTTTTAGTCCATAAATCTTGTGGTGGTTATGAACCTAATTTTGAATGTGAGAGAAAAAAACTTAACTATAGGTAGGTAAAGTGAAGTTTGCCCTCTGTTTAACTGAACCGCTACTAAATTTGGACTCCCTATCAATCCACTAACTGTCAATCAGTGGGTAATTTGACATGGGATATGTTTTATTTTCTTTTATTTCATTTTTATGAAGTGTAACACTCCTCAGGCACATGTTTTATATTCTTGGATCAAGTCGGTATCGAATCGAAACTATACCAAAATTCATCTCAATTCATTAATTTTAGTTTGAATGATTTTTTTATGCGTCAAAAACCCCAGGTTCGGCGGGGTAAATGCATTAAAAGGGATAAATTTTAGAGGGTGGCACCGCTACAGTTGGTGGGGAACTTGCTATGGGAATAAATAAATAACACAAAATACTAAAATAAAATATTAATCGAATCTTTTCATGGACATTTGATCACTTTGACGAAAGAATTTAGTTGAGATCATCCTCTATATTGTTAAGAAATTAATTATTTTAGAGAGCATAAAATACTTTCGTGCTTGCATTTTATATTGTACATCTCATATTGTATTACTAGGTTATGAACTTTTAATGCAATTGAGTTCAATAGTAATTGACTCAAGCCTGAATATTGTGTAACAATTAAAAAAAAAGATTACATAACTATTACTAAAACAATATTGAATATAGATCACCTTCAAGAATTATTCTAAAAAAGATGTTTAAATAGAGATCATTTGATATTTGGCCGTATCATTTTTTCTTTGTACAATAATAATTAAACAAGATAATCGTATTGTAAAAAATATCTATTTTTTACAATAACCCACAACATTTTTAATCATGTTACCTGGTCGTATCATTTTCAATTCTGTTCGCATCGGTTTGTGTCAATTTCATGTCCAAAATTAGCACCCTGTCGAGAATGCTAGTTAGAATCATTCGATACCAATAATAAAGGTTGATTTAGGTATCATTATTAATGAGTCTTCAACTTTATGATAATTCGAAGTTGGGCCTTAATTGCAGTGGCCCGTGCAGCTCGAGCAGCCCAATCCATCATGGCCTGGGCTAAATTACTTTAGCCCATGACCAATTGGGTTGTAATGGGCTTGGGCTTTGGACTAAGCCAATAAGCTAGCCTTGACCACGCCTGACAATGGACCTATTTGGAGGCTGAAAACCTCAATTTTTTTTTTTAATTTCAAAGGAAAATGAACTTAGTTTGTTAGACTCAAGTTTATTTGACGACGTTTCCATCAGTTTTTTGGGCAGAAAAAGCTTTTATCAATACTAAGGATATGCTAAAAAATGGGATTTATCTAAGGGCTTTCAAGAAAAAATCGGTTTTTTCAGAAACACTTACAATAATTTCCAGATTTTTTTTATTCTAACTTTTTTATTTCACTTTTCAAACCTTTCTTTCGCACCAAAACAAGACAGATCCAAACGGGTCCAATATTTTAATTTTTTGAAACCTGAGTTTCTTTTAGTTTACCCTTGGTAAAAATAAAATAGTCACGTACAAGACCAGCCTAGGTCATGACCTGTCTTGTAGTCAATACTCCAGACCGGGTCGAGCATGGACTGGCTCCTGGCTGAATCAGTCCATGGGAACCGACTCGTGCTCGACCCGATCGCTGGACAACCTTTTGTATGATCTGTTATCTTGGAAAGTAAAATAATTGGGTGAATACCAAGTCGAAGAGAGAGAGAGAATAAGAAACAAGTCTCCTTTGAATTTAATATCGTGGTATACCAACTACCACCTACCAACCACATTATCAAAAAATTTAGTAATTTGTTAGGTTAATAAATTAAGTCTTAATATCGTAGTTGTTTCCATAAACTTACCTTGACATGTTTATGGTCTTTGAATTTGAATATTGTTTGCCCATTTGTACATATCTATTTGTATGTTGTACCTAATCATATTAAAGAAATTGTTGCCATGATTAAAAAAAGAGTAGAACTGTTATGACTTAAAAATTTATTTTAATTTAATTTCTTGACTTAATCATATTCAACTCATATGATCCCATAGTATTATTGCAAATTGTTGAGTGTTTTTATTGGAACCATGTCACACCACACATTTCTAGATAAAATAATTATATCAGATTTTCAAATCACAAAATTAAATAACTAAGTGATCATAGGGTTCAAAAACTAAGACTATGCAGATAGTTTTAGGTCAAAGACAGACCATTCACGTGGGGACTAGGATATTCATGAGTGATAAATCTCGTATGATCTATCCCAAACGGTTACTAAAAATCGAACTCCGAACTTTTAGATTTACAACAACAACAAACTCAACATCCTCCTCCTCTTTCATCATTTTTTTTCTTCTTTGCCCTCCACCTCAATTTTTTTGTCAGAAACGGCTGCTAAATCAATATCTCTCTTATTTTATTACTCTACAGAGAGAGAGAGAGAGAGGGGTTTAACTTCTACTTTTATAATTATGACCTAGTTATTATTTTCTCTATTTATACATCATTGTGAAAAATATACAAGATAAACCATAAGTAATCCAAGAAATAGATCAAAAGCTCCTATGGTGATTAGGGTTTTTGATCTCATTCCTGTCGAGGACGTGCCAACCAGAGAGAGCTAAGGGCTCGGAGGCGGTGGAAGTACTCAGCAATGGCCAGAAAACACCTCGCTGCTTGACGAGTCGTTAAGAGTTGATACAGCCGGTGAAGTGTTTGGTGCCTCAAATTATCTGCCTGCAAGTTTTTTTCCCATTTGGAAAAAAAAATCATAATAATAAACCAACAGGTTACAAAGCATGCATGAATGTTGACCCTAAAGAGATGAAAATGAGGGACATATTAATTTTCTGGGGGAAAATACACTTTTGGTCATCAAAGTAAGTATTTAGTGTTTATTTGGTCTCCAGTCTTTCAAATGTATCTACTTGATCCCTAAGATTTCTAATTTGTATCTGAGTGGTCTAATCTCAAACGCCGTGAAAAAATGGTCACAAGTCAATCACGTGGTTCCTGATTTCATGTCAATTTAGTTCCTGAAGTACCTAATTTGTGTCTATTTGGTCTCACGTGATTAGCGCGTAACCAGATACCTAAGAACTTATTACGAAACAATGCAACAAAACACTTCCTTGTACATATTTTTCTAACCTCCAATCAGAAATGGAGAAATTGGTTAAGGATGGGGAGGGATGAATCAAAGCACCGTCAAAAAAATGTTGACGGTTCTGATCATGCGTCATTCACCTGGTTCCTAATTTTGTCTTTATTTGGTTTTAAAAATACCTAGTTTGTGTCTATTTGGTCCTACGATTGACGCGTAACCAGAGCCGTTACTGATTTTTTAACGGACGCTTGGGATTAGATTACTCCGTAGATACAAATTATAAACCTTTGAGACCAAATAGACCAAATTAAAAGATTGTTAACTAAGTAAATATTCATATTTTGAGGACCAAAAATGTATTTTACCCTATTTTCCAATTATACAGTTGTTACAGTTTTTAAAATAACGTTATGATAATGAAATTTTTCTGACTTTGGTAGTGAGTGGTTGGATTGTCCCATGTGCTAGAGAATAAAAGCAACTTGGTTGAAAAAGAAACATGGGAAAAAATGAACGGCGAAATTTCAGGTCAAGTCCCAACTCAATGAGATTTTCAATTACATTTTGATATTGTCGATCTTGTGATTCAATGAGTCACAAACTCGGTATAGATACTTAGGATAAATCCTAAAAGTTGAGATCAATCCCTACTTTTGGTTATATAGAAGATCAATCAGAATAAGCCATAACTTGACAAGTTTGAATTGTAATATTTTTTATGATACAAAAAACGACAGAAAAGTCCAAGAAACATGTGTGTTTTATTTCTTCACCTAGATACTTGTTGTGTGGTGCCCTTATTCTAGAAATTCAAACAGAGTATCATTTGGAAACAATAGTCAAAACTTAGCAATGGTGAAATTTCTCTTCTTCAACAGTAGCATAAAACAAAGTAGTAATAACAATAATGAGGATTAAGACATTGTAACCTAAAAGATTGTTTATAGTAATGATACACATAAGTGGAAGTTAATCAAGTAGGATTAGATAAGTTTCAACTTGAATTTAATTCTTGGTAAAAAAAAAAAAAGTTCTTAGTCAAAAGGATAATGAGAAAATAAACCACAAAATCAAACATGGTTAATTTGAATAAGTAAATAAAACTAGCTATAGGAATGAATCAAGAGAAAATTGCTTGCATATTTCCTACATTTGGTAAGCTCTTTTGGTATTCATCTCCAAAGCCCGGTCAGATGTTTCAATCATTCATTCATATTTTGTCTAAATACCCTTTTTCACGTTTATATTGCGCGTGTACAGATCTAATGTTTTACTAATCTTTCCATTTCATATGATAAATGGATTTTCATAAAGGCTTTTTTCCTTTTAAAGCTCTCGTATTTCTATTTTAAGTTTTCATGGTTTTGCCCCTACAATTATTGTTTTTTCTTTCATTCATAATTTTATTGTAAATCTTCTACATGATTAATTATGATATATAGAGCTACATGTCAATCCCCACACCCCAAGTTCTCTAAGTATATATTATCTTGTATGTAGTAGTATTTAGAATAATCTTCTTTCTACTTTCGTAGAAAATCAACTTATGACTTTGTTAAGAGGACCATATCGTTTTCTCCACCTAACCCCACAAGGAAAATATAATTTACTCTCAACATCACTTAAACTTCAAAATGGCTATGTATACGCAAAGTTTAAATAAACTGTCGTTATAAAGTATAACGACCGATAAGTATTGAAATTAAAAGAACGTAATTTCTTTGCAAGTGTATTTAACAATCAGAAAAGCTTGCGGTCGTAGTTGGCCGAGGTCTATCAATGATAATTACTATTATGACCCTAAATCTTTTAGGTAAAAAAACTAAATCGCATTTTATTCATGCATTTCTCACAAAATTTTACTAAATAAAGTCATAGAATTGGTAAAATGTGAAGGTGGGTCTCAGCAATAAGTCACTGTGTTAACAGAGTCAACACATGACTTCAATTGGTCAAGGTATTTACAAATGGCCTTTATTTGTGAAGATGATGTGAAATTATGTTGATAGTCACAAGGCAAGTTAAAGTCAAACATGTGTGACAATGACATCATGCATACATGGGCGTAAGATATCTATGATTGGGATATTTTTGGGGCCACCTCCATCAAGAATTAGAAGTATGTGCAAATTGGCGAAAAAAAAATGGGTGAGACCTATGTAGAGGAAATTCATGCAAAGGTACTTGCCTAAAAAAGAAATTCATGCAACTGAATTTTCTCATGTAATTCTTAGCGTAAACTAGAATGATAGAGAACTATGTTTCCTTAAGATGAACTATAATGGAAAAATAGGAGGATTTGATAATTAAATTATTTTATTGTGACTTTCTATTACGGGTTTAAATTACATAAACAATCTATCTACACACAAAATAAGAGTGCATATGTTTGTTTTGGGAAATTAAAAGAAAAAAAATTACCGTTTGTAAAGGGTTTTTCCTATTTAGTAAAAGAAAATTTGTATATGAATGATTTTGCTCAAATCCCGCAACGTTGGAACTATAGTTTTAGTTGGAAGTTGGAACCCGCTATCAATTCAATGATTGTTATACGTTCGATCAATAAATTAGATCTAAATAATATTTTCTTATATCCTTACCCTACATATATATTGGCATGTGTGTAAAAATACATGCAAATATATCCATATCTATGCAGGTATATATATGCATGTATGTATACATAGCTTTATGAATGCTGCTATTTCCACTTCTCTAGGTAGGTATGAATGTATTTTCATATTTGTATGCAAACGCTATTTCTGCACATAAAAGAATATTTCCGTACCTGTCTAACAAAACCTTCGACGGTGGAGAGCTTGTTCATGGCTATGGCCATTTGACCCATGTAGTTGGCCATGTTTGGAGGACAGCTCATCGCATCAGAAGCAATGGTGTGTGAGAGAGATTGGTTAAGAGCCTCAAGCCCTTGAGACAAAGCTTCTTCAGCGTCCTGGGTCGATTGTTGTAGTCCACAGATACCCATCAGTTGTTGCTCCGTCAATGGCTCAATTTGGCTGACAACAATCTGACACACACATACAAAATTCATTTAGATACATTATCATTATGAGACCTTCTTACTGCTCTACGCAATTAACAACTTGTGTACCTCTATATCTCTCTGGATTTTTTTTATTTTTTTTGGTTGAAGGATAGGGATGTTTGGGTCCGCTTACGTGTATCTCGGCTAATCTTTTATTCAGTTCAGTTAAAAACAAGTCACCTATGCTCGAATTAGGGTATTCAAAGTATAGTTTTTTTTTGTCTAAATTAATAAAAAAAATTAGAATCGGTACTAACATTTTAAAATTAATATTAACATATTTTATTTTTGGGCCTAGTTACACGGTTTCTAAGTAAAATTATAAAAAATTTATAGCTGATTACCAAAAAAAATCATAACTTAACCCTAAAATTAAAGTTAGTATTTTGGGAGTACCTAGGAATGAAGTAAAAACGTCTTTATGCATATTACCTTGATGAGGTCGGATGGCCGGAAGTCTCCCATCCACAAGAAGCATCGTTCCGCCGGAGTTCTCCACATGCCGGAAAAAAGATGAAACACGTCGGATTTGGCGACCATGCTTTTGAGGCTAAGCAACTCACCATAATGAGCTAAGCAGTTTTCCACAAAAAGCCTCAAATCATTCTCCGGCAAATGCTCTTGTAGTGCCGCCCGGAGCTCGCACATGATACGGTGGTGTTCTTCTAGCCATCTCGCATACTCAATGTCGAAAACTGCAGCATCTACAAGCCAAAAAGAAAAAGATTAGGATAATATGCTGTACTCACTCAAAAATGGGACCAGAAAATGAGACAAATTGATGCGTACGACTTCGTTTAGCAATTCTGATTAAACAATATTTTTGGATCATCACTTTAAAAAGAGTGTTAAAATTTATGAGTATCAAAATTATCTCTCGAGTCTGCACAGTTTAGTGCTTGTATCTCCCCAAGTTCTTTTGTTTTCGTGTTCGTCCTCCCCTTTCTTTTAGGGGGAACTATACCTGTTTCTTTGGAGTGCGGTATTCACCTTTTTATTTGTTTTGAAACCGTATTGGCTGGGCATACTAAACCCACTACGTACCATGGTTGAAAAATCAAGCGTCTAATCAAAAAAATTACTTACTCTATTACTTAGTCAACATCACTACATAAAAGGTCACATTATTTGATTGTATAGTTTGGTGTCTCCATGAGTGTAGCATTGCCACCATACAATTTTTAAGCAAGTTGTAGAAAAAAAAAAGATAAGTAAAATAAGGATGAGGTTGGAATGATAAATACCAGAGCTAATGTTGCCCATGGCAGCAGAAAGTCCTTGTTCTCCTCCCAAAACAGCACCTCCACCCAAATAAAAACCCTAATAGAAAAACCCAAGATTTATTAAAAACGTGGTTTCCATGATGAAAATATAGAGACAATAAAAGCCATCCAATCATTAGCATTACTTGCCCAAAAACATTCTTACCTGAGATCTAGCTCTCTGTATGTCTTGTTCCAATTGACTAAGCTTGATCCTACTTGTCTCTAGCTGCTGAACATAAGCCTGCAATAAAAAATAAAAATAAAACCATTGAAATCCAGAGAATGATGTTCATGGATACCCCTTGTTTGGACTGCAAGAAAGTAATAATCCCTTATTTTATCTCCACTTACCTTTTTTCTAAGTCTGCTTTTCCTAGCTGCCTCTCTATTCTGAGCAAGCCTCCTCAATATCTGCTTCAAAATAATCCAAACAAACATTGAACATAGGGATAAAAGGAGGATAAATATTAGGCGTAACCATTACATTATGTATCACTTCCTATGATGGAGATGATTATGTATTACATGATTGAGTGATTATGAGTTTTAGTGAGTCCATTTGTTGACTTGTTTATTTATTAATGGATGATTACAGCACATGACATTGTTGACATGGTATTATGGCTACACCCAATATTTTTTTATAAAAGAAGAGGGAAAAAACTTTCTTTGAGGAAAAAGTTAATTAAAGAAGAGACCTTAGGGTCTGGTGTTTTGGGTCGATCCTGCTCTGAACTTGATGTTGGACCTTTGCGGTTTCCTTCACGCTGCCACAACAATGAAAGCAATACGAAACATTCAAATATTATAAAAAATAGAAAGTAAAACACAAATCTTAGTTTACAAGAACCTATGAATCGAATTTTTTTATTTTGTTTTGCGTATAGTTATATTTGGATATATCTTCAGTCCTACCTTGACAGTTTTGGCTGGTTCAGGCCCAGCAGTAACATCATTGCTTGTGTTTGGAACCTCCATGGACTGCTCAGATGATCTCTTTGAACCACTGGTAGCTGGAGGAACTACTCCGGCACTTGCCTACCAAATACAAAAATTAACAAACCCACTTCAAAGTTATATAGAAATATAAGAAATTAAGCACATTCGTGAGGCATTTACTTCCACAGAGCAAGAAATGAAGGATCATAGCGGTTAGATATATTATATATACCTTTGTTGATGATGGCTCTACATGCATGGGCCGAGAAGGAAAAATATTCAATGTCGAAGGCCTCATACCAGAATTTTCTGCACACATAAGTTCCCACACTCATTAAAATTTTGATAAAAGTCCAAAGCTCAGGAGAGAGAGAGAGAGAGAGAGAGAGAATAATATTATTCCACAGACATAATAATTACTTAAGAAGAACCGGCTGAGAGAGGAGAGGAGAGGAGAGGAGAGAGGTATGACCATGAAAGTGACTCAGTGTATTGGTCATGCATTTGTAGGTCTTCTGAAAAACAAACAGAAAAAGGAAGAAAGGAAAGAGAAAAGCCTGGAAATTAGAGGCCTATCCCCGATTCTTACCCTTTTCAGTACAATATTCGCAAGAAATTCATGATCAGAAGTTTGTTACATGTCGTGTGGTCTAATCTCAAAATAACAAGAAACAATTGAAATCAGAAAGAGCCTCAACAAAAAATTTCCCCAGAAAAAAAAAAAAATTTGCTGCTGCAAATATGTGGTCAAAGAAAGTACAATCAGATTTATACGTTTGAAAAGACTTTTCTCTGGACCCAAACAACTGTTTCCGAAGAGAATCTCAACAGAAATACATAAAATTGCAAAGAAACAGAAAGTCCTTGTGTTCTCTTTGCGAGAAAAAAAAATATCCAAGATTTTTTATACAGAAAACAGGACTTGGGTGTGTGTGTGTGTGAGTGAGAGAGAGAGAGAGAGAGAACGTACGTCTTTGCTCTTGGGCTGTTGAGGGGCTCTGGCCATCAAGGTAAAGGAAAAGATCTTGATCTAATTCACCCAAATCATAAGCTCCTGTGTCTTTGCTTCTGCAAACACACAGAAAAACCCAGACAACCCAGAAACTAAAATTTAAAAATTGGCCAAATAATTGAACGATTATTAAAAATATTTGAAAGGATATTTGAAAGGAAATGAAGACATGGGTTTTTGTGGGTTTGGTTTGTTTTGTAAGATTAAAAATTACATGAAGTTTCCATGAATGGTTGATGATGATGATGATAAAGGTGATTGCATCATTCCAAATGACATCTGATTGTTTTGGTGACGATGATCTTGAACCTGCTGACTCTGGTGCAGTAGTTGTTGATGGTCGTTGGATACTATTGCGTTTGAGTGGTGGTTTGCTTTATTGGCAGCCATGAAAGGTGCTGCTGAAGCTTCAATAGAAGATCTTCCAAAACCCATTAATAGTACTCAAACTGTCTGTTGTATTCTTCTCCAAACAATATAATAATTGCCTGCTCACAATGGAGAGAGAGAGAGAGGCAAGAGACAGAGCTATTTCAAGCTTTCATCTCTCTCTCTGAACAACAAGACGACTTTCTGTAAACCAAAATATCAGAGTTCAGACAAAGCGGTCTTAATTAAGATATTCAGTTCAATTCTCTCTCTCACTCCAAAACTCGGTCTTAAACGGTTCCCACTCGACAAAACCATATGGCTTCCTTGTCGACCATCTCATTAGTTGTTCCAAAATGACGGAAAAAACCCTCGTTATTCTCACATTTTTTACTATTGACATTTTTATTTTTATTAACATTTTACTATTGACATTAAGCCTCTGAATTGTGTCAAAAGAGGTGGATTCATATCGAGTCTTAGCAAGTGTAAAAAAAAAATCACTCATATATTTGATTTGTTTATTAATTCATATTTAATGAATTATATTATATTGAGTTTATGTTATGTATGGACCGTGTACAATCGATATATAAATAAATCGTGTCGTGTATTTCTTTTAATTAGTTTCACTCATATCCAATTCGTTTATTAATCACGTTGTACGTATCAGGTACACTCGTTTACGAAACAGGAGACTTAAATAAGACTCAAACCTTTTAATTTCATGTCTTCTTCGTATCGTGTCATTCTTTGACACTCCTAATTGACATTGAAATTATAATAAACTGATACAAAATGAAACTAATTAAAAGAAAAGACCAAAGGATGATCCCATTGTGATTTAATATGGATTCTATTTTATTTTATATGACATCGTCACCTGATTTTTAGTTCTTATTTTTTTTCACTTTTAATTTCTTAGGTACCGTTTTGATAACTCAATGTTTTTGTTTTTTTCTGTTTTTGTTTTTAATTTTTATTAAAATTAAAAACAATAACATGTTTGGTTTATGTTTTTTTTTTTTTAGTCAAGTTGTTTTGAAAACAATGGTGAATATTGAAAACAAGGAAAAAGATGTTTTTGAAAACATAGAAAAACGAAAACACGCGGGGCTGAGGGGGTCTTTAATGAGGTACAACCTTCGACTTCATTAAAAGCAAAAAATAGGACATTTTTTTGGCATCTATATAGAGCAAAAATAAATCTCTCTCTTTCTCTCTCTCTCATATGTGGGTTTGCGACTATGGTGAAGCTGGGATCCCAATCTACGAAGCTCCGACTTCGCTTCTCTTTGGTGAAGCTCTCTCCGATGAAGCTCTTCACTTTCTCTGACGTTTACCCTACCAGCTTCTCAATCGGCGATGCTCATCCTTCCATTTTTTTCAAATCTAGGAATTTTTCTTCATCTCCATAGAAAAACGGTGATGGTGGACTATATTGGTGGTGGTGTATCGACGGTGTAAGCGTTGGTGTATCGGTGGTTTTTCTTCATCTTCGTTTTTAGCTCTGATGGGTTAGTGTATCGATGGTGGTGGATTGGTATTAGTCGTAGTTTTGGGTGGGTTGGGTGGTGGGTTTTGGGGACAGCTGAGTTTTCCCTGTGTGTGTATCAGTGGTGGTGGATTGTTATTGATAGTGATTTTGGGTGGATTTTGGGGCTACAGCAACTAGGTTTTCTCTGTGTGTGTGTGTATTGATGGTGGTGGACTATTATTGGTGGTGATTTTGGGTGGGTTGGGGGTGGGTTTAGGGTTTGCTGCAGCTGGATTTTTGGGCTGCTGCAACTAGGTTTTTGAAGATGATGATGGTGGATTTTGGGTGGGTTGGGTGGTGAGATTTTGGTGGTGTTGGTGGTGGGTTGAATGGTGGTTTTCGGTGGTTCAATGGTGGCTAAACAGGGGTGATGGTGGTGGATTTTCGGTTGTATTGATGGTGGCCAAATAGATGAGTTGGTGGTGAATTTTGGAATGATGGAGAAAATGGTGGCTGGTTTTCAGTGATTTGTGTGGGGATATATTTGGGATTAAAAAATTAATTAAAATAACCACAATAAACTATGACAACACTATTATAATACCAAACATATTTTTTTTTCATAATTTTGTAAATATAAATGACTACAAACATGTTTTATATTTTTAATTTTTATCATAGAAAAAATAAAAATTTGTTTTGTTTTTATTTAAAAAAAAATAAAAATAAAAATGTTACCAAACGCACACTTAGTAAATCTAACTCTCTGTTTCGTAAGAATGATAAAAAGTAAAAAGAATGAAAAGTATGAGGGATATAATTTCTATCCTCCAAAAAAAGAAAGTAAGAATGATATATTTTTCTTATTTTGTGTTTGGTTGGATGGATGAAAAATAAAAATTATTAATTTTTTTTTATGCTTGGTAAGATGAAAAAAATATTTATTTTTTATTTTTTTAACTTTTTATTTTAATTTTTTTTAAAAAATATAAAAATATGTATTTTATCATTGTATTTATATATGAAATTAATGTATACATAATATATGTATATATCAAAGGATATGTAGACAAATAAGATACATTTCAATACAAATAATTTATTTTTTATCCACTTTCCTTCCAATTTTGGAGAGATTGATTTTGGTGAGTTAGAAGGAAAACTCATTCATCCACTTTTTCATTCATACTATTTTCCTTCCTTACCAAACATAATGTTTTATCTATTTTTCCAAATTTTCATCCTTCTATTTTTTATCGTATCAAACGGAGCATAAGACTTAATTGACATTTTCATACAAGCTCAAACATACTAAGGACAATGCTACACTGATTAAAAAAAATTAAATAAAAAATAAAGCTCAACTGACGTGTCAGTTGATATAGTAAAAAAATTAATATTAAAAGAATAAAATTAGAACTAAAAATATAATATTACAACGCTACATCATTTAATTTCTATTTTGTATCAGTCTAGTATTACTCTTCAAATTTATACATGTAGAAGGGTCATGAGGCAGCCGCAAAACCTAAGAGTACATGTTATTGGGACGTAAAAATTGAACTAATAATGTGATAGTGATGTTGTCCAATAATGTAATTATGATGATAACTCTTAAACTTCTTGATTAGAACTCTATCGATTAACACATCATTATATCGATAAATTAGATCAATTTTTTTAAATCTCAATAGAATTACTCGTCAAAATTTGGGTTTGTAACTCTTAAACAATTAATTTCTCGTAACAAGCTGAATTTGCAGCATGCATGTTTGAATTTGTATGAGACGCACCCTTCATTTATTAAACAGATTTCACAGATCGATTCGATTATGACTCACACCTATTAACATTAGACACGTACTCTTCAAATTACACGCTAATTTCGTATCGATTTGACAGAGCACCTTAAGTTTGCTCTTTACAAAACTCTGACCCAGTTTATTTTGATACCTAATTTGGCGGTGGTGACCACTACCGGTGCTCTGTTTCACCAAATGATGGAACATTTCTCTAATCCTCCAAGTCCTGCAGGTTGTTGTGAGACTAGAGGGAGTAAGTGGGTGACCTCAATTAATTAGTTGAGGTGTCTCAAAATCTTTTTTAAATAACTCAACACAAATGTTATTGACTTGAAATCGCTATTTGAGCAACACTCGTCGGGACTAGAATATTTTAGATATTCAATAGCTGAAAATGTGTTTTAATAATGAAATAGTCGATGACGCAATTTTGGCAATGAAATTCCCCATAAATATTTTTTTTTTTAGAAATGTTGGCATAAACATTAACGTAAATGTAGTTCAGCACATCATGCTTTCATCCACCAACCAAAAGGCCTAGAGTAGTTGTTGACGGCCGTGGGCGGCTTGCCAATCACAAGACAACACCTGGTATATCTCAGCTAACAAATGTGTCCGGCAATCATTGTCACCATGGGAACAAGAAACTTTTATTGAGTCGCCAGAAGGATAAAGCATGGCCCTTACCGGCGGCGAACAGCCGTCGGGGATATCCAATTGAATGCTCGGCATGTAACCTTAAATGTTTGGCGATAAATTGAGTATTTAGCATAGAGCGCTTCATGTTCCGGATGACTCGGTGTTTAAGAGGCGAGAAGTTTTAAATGCTTGATTATGCCTAATTATTTGACTCGATGATCGTAGGTTATCAGGTCTAAGTTGAGTACTCGAGTGACTCTCATGTTATCATATTTAAAGGTATAAATACTCCAATAAAACAAAACAATAGGAATACATGTTGAATTAACTATGCACTATACTCTCATCTTCTCAATCTTGAACATCGACTAATAGAATTGCTAGTAATATCACTACTAACCAAGGATCAAAATATCGTTTCATAAACAGCCACAACGTTTCCGTTTATAAGGAGATTGAAACGAATCATTGATTGAATCAAAATTTTAATATTTCAAAGTGTTTCGACGTATTTCAGAATGTTTTGGGTTATTTCAATATGTTTTCACTAATATTTTGGAATGTTTTATGATTTTTAAAGATCTTTAAATATATTTAGACCCATACTTTGAAATGTTTTGAAAATAAATCCTTAAATTTTTTTATCTATTTCCATTATGTTTCTGAAACGTCTCTATGTCTTAAGTGGCCGAAACAATGTGTCAAACCAATATTTTGATCCTTGCCACTAGACGAATCAAGCATAATTAGGTAACATAATCGAATTATTAAGATAATCAAGCAAATAATAAGGCAATAGTGGTTTGTTTTTATATGGGAAGGTAGGCTAACCCAAAAAAAAAAATTTGGTACCCAACTACTCATTGTATCTATGCCCTTGTATTTTCATATTAATCATTTTTGTTAGACTTTTAATAGTCAAACCAATAAAATTTTGACAAGTGTCAAGTTCA